>JAPTHN010000004.1:62733067-63021445 GCA_026936325.1 Platynereis dumerilii | reverse complement strand
AATACTAAGTTTAATACAATGACTTCCTATATTTTTTCAATGGTTGAAACATCAGATATTCAGATCATTTAGCAAATTTGGCACTCAATACATTTGTGAAATGACTCATATTACATAATAATGTTATCCATCTGCTTACTGCATCACTGTAAACTTTACGTACCTGAGATGTGGTCAGATATAGAAAGGTCATGCTTCGTGCGACCTTCAAGGGTCACGGCAAGGTCATGGTGGTTTCTCAAGGTCACCTCCAGGTCGTTGACCTTTCGATGGAAGTTCATCACTTGCGGAAGAAGACATTCCGGAGCCTGGAAGAGAAACGGACAATGTCAAAATTAAAGAAAAAGATAGAAAGATACAAGTTGATTATGTAGGGGTCCAAGAGAATGAGGAGTTCGGACAGGATTTCCCTTAAGCTATTACGTCAGCAGATTTAACCAAATTGTATTTTCTATGCCAAGAGTGCCTTGTATTGCTTGATTTGAAAACAAAACATGGGTTTTTCACAGCATTAAATACTATTTGTTCACATTTTATAGAGAATTTATCTATCTACATTAGGCTTAGAATGACAAGTAAATTTCTCAACAAGTGTCAGATAATTTATATCACTCTTATCTTTCTTTTGACCATCTGTTTAAACAGTAGAAAATATAGCTTTAAAGAAAAGTCTCAGAGAGGACAAAGGCACAGATCAATGTCAAAGACTAAACTTAGTGCAAAATCATAAAAAAGATTGACAAGGCATTTCTTATTTCAAATAAGAAAGTCAGATGGGACAAAATAAGAAATAAAAATATCAAAATGGAAAACAAACATTTGCAGATGATTGTGCAAAGAAAAGTATGAAACAAGATCGACCAGAATGTCAGAGAAAACAAATTCTGAGAGGAATAGAATTAAGATTTGTTTGTTTGTGTTTTACGCCTCAGCAGCACTTAGTGGGCTATATCGAGGCAGGCGATCGCCGTATGATGATGAGATGACAAGACTGGAGTCTGGTACATACCCTATTAATTCAGGGATGCCCAGGGTCTTTCAGTTGCCCCAGCATAGAACACTGGATACAACCCGCCTCCATTTAATGTCCCATGGGCTCGGACTAAAGTGAGTTCCGGGTGGGATTCGAACCCACGCCCTCAGAGCCAGTGGTTGTGCAAATAAGCACTCTTAACCATTAGGCCACGGAGGAACTCTATAGAATTAAGAATATGACGAATCAATAAGTCTTAGCAGAAGGCCTACCTGGTACGGCTTGAAGCCAAGAAATTGCAGAGTCCGTTGTATGGTCTGACTTTGTGAATCGGAACGCTGGTCCAGTTGGTGGATGGACAGATCCATGACATAAGATTTGAAGGAACTGAAAAAGAAGCACATGAAAATCACAATATGACAAGTATGAAGTATTCAAGCCAGGCCATTTGAGCATGGCGCAGCGCCATGCCCAACCCTCGTCCGCCATGCCCAAAATATTTGGGAAAAAGAACCTTTTTTTTGAAAAGTGCCCTCATTTCTAGGAAATTGTATGCCCGAATCAAATCCTAGCTGGAACACCGGTATGAATATCAAAGAAGTAAAGATCTCGTTTAACTTGTCACTATTCTTTATTGAACAATTTGAAGTCATGCAATAGTTATGATCTAGATCCAAAAGTTTCTAATCTCAGCATGGCTCAAAAGAATCTTGTCATTTAAATCAAGTGACTTCAGGGTAAGTCACTATAAGCTGAAGTCTAACTCATCGCATACATACAATAAAGACTTCAACTTTAATCGCACATAATACTATCACTCCTGGGACAAAATCTCTCATACAATTTAAGAGCACATACTGTTACTGCAGTATAAATCTTCCATTTTTTTATTTGATAGATTTTTTCTTATTTGATGAAAGCAGGCAATTCTTAAATTTCATCACCAAACTTCATTTTCAGAGTAGTGAACCTGTATATATAGAATTATTATTATTCCTGTCAGTTCATAGGCATATCTTGAAATACTTACTCTTGTGCTTTGGTGAAGTGTAAATACGGAAGCGGTATCTTGGCAAAACATTCCACTTCC
This sequence comes from Platynereis dumerilii, assembly GCA_026936325.1. Classification (NCBI taxonomy): domain Eukaryota; kingdom Metazoa; phylum Annelida; class Polychaeta; order Phyllodocida; family Nereididae; genus Platynereis; species Platynereis dumerilii. The sequence continues at coordinate 63,019,382 of JAPTHN010000004.1, read as the reverse complement.
TTGGCAACGGAATTGAGGAGCTGGTGGCTGGTCGATTGGAGGACCTTCTTGTGGTGGAGCAGAGACTTCTCAGCATACAGGGCAATCTGCAAAAAAAGATCAGAAGGGTAAGTAATATGCTAATTATATGGAAATTACAGATAGAGGGCGCCTTGAGCAATGTTCTATGCTGAGGCAAGTAAAAAGGATAGATGTATGAGAGGGGCTCTATGTCCTGTATTTATAAACTTGGTGGCTAATTAGGACAGGAGGACACAGCAATGAGTGGTGATTTTTATGGCCTGTACAAACTGTGCTAAATTTCTGTCTCAATGCTTGACGTGACAAACTGTTGGTGACCTGGCAACAGCTGGATTCAAACCCTGGACCAAGCAATTTGCTTCTACACAAGTGGTAATATCCAAACAAACTCCATAATTATTTGGAATTTATAGATACATTAGTTCATGAGCAAAAGATATCAAGTTCATGAATTTATGTTGCACAGTAATATATAGACTTACCCTCCAGATTGAGTCTGAACTCTTGTGATCAATGTCATTACATAAATCATTGTTAGACCAATGTTGCCAGTTTAAATTTGTTCAAGTTCAGCTTTTTTAAGTTCACTCAAGACTCAACTGGCATAAATTTATAAAAATAAATATTGTAGACCTATAGGTCATAAGATCCATGTTGATTTGATGAAAATCACTTCATTCCAATGATATTTCCTTAAAATACAACTGTATTAAAAGAGAAACTCCCAAGTCAACAGGTTATGATAACTGACAGAATTAGAATGAGGCAGCTCCAGGTGATGTTAGTGACAGATAAGTGTTATTCACAGTTTAGTGTGAATACGGCTCAAGCAGTGTGTAAGTGGCACATCTTAATCCAGGCCATGACTGGCTTAAAAAGTGTGAACAACTGAGTAAGCCAATCCTGTCATATACTCAGTCCCAGGAGGCCACTCTGTTTTTAATAAAAAAATATCTGGGCCATGAATTCTACAGTACTCTTTTTGCCAGTAAAAGAGATTAGGTCTTGACAAAACTAGGATTTTAATATTTACGATCTCTTGTTGTTTCCGAGTTGAATTAAGCTGAGATAAGTTCATTATGTTGCACAGTGATATATATGACAGCATGCAGTTAAAGTTTAGACCTTTAGACCTTTAAACCATTCAAAGCAACTTTTTGGCGCTCCTCCCCCTCAGGCCCCTCTCACTGCTGTGTCCCATTAACTCCATCACACATCACACTGGTTGTTGTTTTTCAGACACCATATTTATACAATTAAAAGCCTCCACCATCTGTATGAAGACTTCTTAGTATGATGGATAGATGGATGATTGGGGCTTTACGTCCTGTATTTATGCACTTGGTAGGTTAATTAGGACCAGAGGAATGAGGTGAAGGATGGTTGAAACAGCAGTCCAACATAGGCCCAGATGCATTTCTTAGTACGGAAATGAGCAAATGCATCATACAATAGCAGACTCAAAGGGAGGAGCCTTTATTCTGGTTTGTCTTATTCATTTGAACAGGCAATTACCTGGGGCAATGTAGGCAGTTACCAAGCACCTGTTTGAGCTGCGCCTTGATTTCATGAGCCCACATTCAAGCAAATAAGGTACAAGTGAGATGGAAGGGAGGATGTTGCAAATAAGGTCACTTTGCAGATAAAGTACTTTCACTCCATGCAGTAAATCTGGGGGATTCTTTTCTGTTTTTTTTTGGCAGAGGCAGGAGCTCTCCATAGAGGGATTGAAATGAGCACTTATTTAGTATTTGTTGTGTGTTCTCCAAATATTATATTCATCACTCATCAGTACTCTTGATTGTTTAACACCTTAACAGCGCTTCTCCCAGTGGCATATTTAAGAAGGGAGGGGGGCATACAGCCATGCCCCTCCCTCAGGTCCAAAAAATTAATATGTGATAGATAGGAAAACGCCCCCCCCCCCCCCAGGTCATTTCTAAATACGCCCCTGGCTTCTCCCTATTTGTACAGGAAAGGGCACGCAACTTGTTATATATACTAAAGTAACTTAAAAATTCCCTTTTGTCATGGTTCCAATGTACATAGCACTAACTCAACACCAAGTAAAGCTTCAGACCTTTTTTTGGGACAATTTACTATTAGCGACTTCATTACAATGTCACAATATGCCAAGTACTTGTATTAGAAATTTTGCTGCAAACTTATCCTATTATGATTGAATATGCAGCAATCAAAAGGACTTGCATTGGCAACTCTTGCGAAACATTTACTAAAACAAAATATTCTCCAATAAAATAAAAATAAGTGGCTAGATTCAAATCTCTCATGTGCATAACATTACTTACAGCATAGGACAGCATACTCATTACTGGCTGGCTATAAAACCAAACTCTGGTTATTTTTGCTCCATACAGTGTATTGGAAAATCAGACAATTAAAACAAGAAAAAATCTCTTAAATTTAAATCACCTACTTGCGTCTCTTAGATGTTGTTCCGTCCATGACATAATTTACGGAAGGGCCAATGGGCACTTTGCAGGAAAAATATTCCATAATTGTCACAAAACTGAAGGGACAATTCGCAGAGCTGCTCCCACGAGGCCTTTCTATAGCATACTGCTGAGAACTGGGACTCAGGGAGAATGGAACAACCCATCACTGTTCCCATAGCAACCCAGCCTAACTAGAGCAACGTTTTTTGGACCTTATCTGAGAACAATACCATATGGAGTCAGTTTTCACTTTTAAAAGATAAGCAGGATGATAGACGAGCATCTGTTACAGACTTATAACTAGACACTCATACATGCATTTTTTGGTATTTTATTCCTTTCAGTTGAGCTGTGTGGTAATAAGTTCTGGAAACAATGGGCTGTTGCAAAAAAGGAGGGGGGGAGGACCTATTGGGGGGGGGGGGGGGAGATAAATATCTACTTGATTTGAGGCCCCATTTCCAGATTTATTGCTTAAGCCTATTCTCTGGTTTCTTGTCCAATTGTTCCCTTATCATAACTGCCAATGTCTACTCTGTTGCACAATTCTGTAGGATTATCCGAATCAAATTATACACTCATATAATGCAATTTTTTTTACCGAACATAACCACGCAGTCATGTCCTGCCACAGGGTGCTTCTGTGTAACCATTGCTAACCATCTTGACACACAGCTCCTGAAAATCTAGAAACATGATCCTCTGATAGACAGTCTGGGAGTTTACAGTCACACGAGGACTATTCCCCGCTTCATAAATTCATGCTTTACTTTGGGTATATTGTAATCATCTGCTCTCCTACTCCTTTTAGTGAAAATGGTAGAATCTGCATAAATCCCCTTGGTAAGCTTACTAGGCTAATTGCGACAGGAGTAGGACACAGAAATGAGGCAAAGGATGATTGAAACTGCTATCAAACGGAAGTTCAGGTGAGTGAGTTTGTGTGTTGTACGCCCATCAGCACCAGTGTGGGTATTTAGAGGCAAACATAAGTTCAGGTTACCCTACCAGAGCGGAAATCAAACCCTGGACCCAACGATTAGCAGCTCGGTGCGCTACCAACTGAGCTGACCTGCCTCCCCTAGGCTACCGGTGATTCTGACAGGTCAGTGACAGCACTGCAAACTGGTAAAACATGCAAAAAACAAACCTGGAAAACCTTCTGACAGATGGTTGATTGGGATTGAAACAGCTGTCCAACATAAGTCCAGGTGACCCTGCCAGAGTGGGATTCGAACCCTGGACCCAGCAATTGGCAGCCCGATGCACTACCAACTGAGCTGACTTATCTCCCCTACCGGTGATTCTAACAGCACTGCAAATTGGTATGCTGGCAACAAGACAGGAAAACTTTCTGAATCATCAAATTAAGAACAAGCATCCTCGGATACAATGGCTGGTTAATCCTATGGGAAAGTAGAAGGTGTGATTTGCAGCATGGGAGAGCGTCTGAGGCAAAAAATATGAGTGTAGGAACAGTGGTACTGGAGCTTGAGGTATAGTAGGGTGATGTCTGCGCGAACTAGATTCTCTTGACGTGAGGGTATAGCAATGAAGTATAGGTGCAACTTGCTGCAGTGAGCATTGCCCAAGTGTTCGAGTAGAAGGTGACAGCAGACACTAGTGTCTAACAGAGTCGTTGCCCATATAGAGTTATAGGCCGACAAATTCATAATGTGGAATACTTGTACCAAATTTCATAACTCTAAAATAAGCGGAATATTATGGTCACAAAAGGACAGTTCAAGAATGACGAAAGATGGCTGCCAAAATGGCCTACATCTTGAAGTTATTGTCATGTTCCAAATCAGTACCTGCAGGCGTAGACATCTATCTATACAAAGGCGCTATTCTGGACGCTTCGGTCCCTCTTACGAGGGGTCTGGGCGATCCACAACTGCCAAATTCGCACAGTGTACTAATAGTGATATCCTGCAAAAAGTGCGCAACTTTTTTTTTCAAATTTCAAAAAAAATATTTTTTTAGAAAAAAAATTATCTTTTTTCAAACCTTTTTTCATTTTCACTAATTTTTTTCTCTTTTCAAAAAAAAGACATTGGCCTAATTTTTCTGTCTCTGCACAGGGTCAACATTTTAACCTGAGGGGAATGGGCGTTCAAGTCCAATAGAAGGACCAAATAGTTCCATGGTGTAACAATAAGGGTGTTATTTAGTTGTGACGTCATCATCACAAATGTTTCAGCCAATGAGCGGGGGTGTGGCGAAAGCAGCCCCCAAGTGACGCCATGACAATGGTTGTGATACAATAATTTTAAAGAGTAAGGAGTCTCACTGGAACTACTTAACCGATATTGGACTTGAGGTGAAAGGGCTACCCTTTTTCCCACAGTGCACTTACATTGTGTCCTGAGGGGATTGGGCTACACAGCCTCACTTAAAGAGAATTTGGTAGCTATAACTACACAGCAGTTTTAAAAACTCTATTTTGCCACAATGGCATTTCTAGTGACTACTATATATATTAAGTTCGGAAAGGTCAAAGGGGGACCAGGGTACTACCCCGTCAGCATGCCTCAGCGGTCCAAAGTCGGCCCAGCGTCAGTCCGATGACAGTAGCATCGAACAGCTTCGGGCCGACGTTGGACCGCCGAGGCACGCTGATAGGGTATATATAAAGTAGTGACATGAACCAAATTTTATAACTCTTTAGTGAAATATTAAGGTCACATTTGGCTGTCCAGGAATGAAGAAAGATGGCTGCTAAAATGCCCGCTATCTCAGTTGTCTCGACAGGTAGGCTACTGAATAAAATGTTTTTTTTACTAGTAACAGCAGGTGCACACCTAACTGGTCATTCTTCTGCCTTCACCCCATAGCATATAACTAGCAAAAAAAATTTTTTTGCGAGGACACCCCCCCAGATGACCCCCCCCAGGACTTGTAAAATCTAAAATTTTAGAATTACCCCTTCCGAGGTGACCTCCATCCTAGAAATATAACTAGCAAAAATAAAAAATTTCTGCAAGCTCCCCCGGATGTGACCCCCCCCCCGGCCTTGTATAGAATATAAAATTAAAACTCCCCCGAGGTGACCCCAGCCTAGCAATATAACACTAGCAAAAACAATATTTCTGCAAGCACCCCCTGATGTGACCCCCCCGGGCCTTGTATAGAATATCAAATTAATACTTCCCCCGAGGTGACCCCCCTAGCAATATAACTAGCACAAAAAACTATCTTTTGTTTGCGAGTACCCCCCCTGAGGTGACCCCCTCGGGACTTGTAAAATCTAAAATTTTTAAATTACCTCCCTCCGAGGTGACCCCTAGAAATATTACTAGCAAAAAAAATATTTTCTGCAAGTACCCCCCTGGAAATGTCCTCCACCTCCTCGGGCCTTACATAGAATATAAAATTTAATACCTCCCCCGAGGAGACCCAAGCCTGGCATTATAACTAGCAGAAAAAACTTTTTTTTTGCGAGTACCCCCCTCGAGATGACCTCCCTCAGAGGTGACCCCTAGCCTAGAATAACTAACAAAAAAAATAATTTACCCCCGGCAATGTCCTCCCCCCCTCGGACCTAGCATAGAATATAAAATTTAATAACGCCCCCGAGGTGACCCAAGCCTGGCAATATAACTAGCAGAAAAAATCTAATTTTTTTTTTGCGAGTACCCCCCCTGAGGTGACACCCCTCGGGACTTGTGAAATTTAAAATTTTAAAATTACCTCCCTCAGAGGTGGCCCCTAGCCTAGAATAACTAGCAAAAAAAAAATTTCCTGCAAGTACCCCCCCAAAATGTCCTCCCCCCCCCGGAAATGTCCTCCCCCCTCGGGCCTAGCATGGAATATATAAAATTTAATACCTCCCCCAAGGTGACTCCAGCCTGACAATATAACTAGCAGAAAATTTTTTTTTTTTTGCGAGTACCCCCCCTGAGGTGACCCCCCTCGGGACTTGTAAAATCTAAAATTTTAAACTTACCTCCCTCCGAGGTGACCCCCAGCCTAGAAATATAACTAGCAAAAATAAATATTTCTGCAAGTGCCCCCCCCCCCGGCTATGACCCCCCCCCGGCTATGACCCCCCCCCCCCCGCGCCTTGTATAGAATATAAAATTTAATACCTCCCCAGGTGACCCAAGCCTAGCAATATGCCTAGCAGAAAAAAACAATTTAATTTCTGCAAGTACCCCCCTGGATATGTCCTCCCCCCTCCCAGGCCTTGCATACTACATGTCTCCCTATTGGCTGAAATGGCCCATCCCACCAAGTCCCTCATTCTCATTGGCTCTAAATGGCCACACCCCCAAAAATTAAAAATTTTTAAGTAATGCCACAGTTTCAATCGAACAACTGTCAACCCATTACACCTTGCCTAATGCTGTCAAATTAGCCAACTTAGATTGCTTCTAACCGGCAATTACCACAAACACAAACTCAACGCATGATGGCCAAAAATGCATACCTGTCATTATGCGCCACACCTCCAAATATCGACCACACCCCCAAAACCCATTATTAAAAAGGCTGGAGAATTCTCCAGCCAAAAAAATACCAGTTACCTGTTTCTGCTGGTCATACAGTCTCTGCTGTGCCATCATGTTCTGCTTGCTGAGCACTCGGACAACCTCTTGCTTCTGGTTCTGCAAGACAAAAGGCACAAGCTGACTTATTGTGACATCATCAGACATCACAAGACTGATTGGAAACACTGTGACATCACAATTAAACAATGGTTGGTCAAGAAACTTTGAGGGATGCAATTTTGTTAGCAGTCAATTAAGGCAAGTTTACAAGAATGCAGTAAATTACACAATGTAATTTGCTGAGATTGACAGATGATTGGGGCTTTCAGTCCTATATTTATGCACTTAGTAGGCTAATTATTACAGCAGTAGGGCAGGATACAGCAATGAGGCGAAAGATGACTGAAACAGCCGGCCAACATAGACCAAGGCTGAATTCAAACCCTGGACCCAGCAATTGGCAGCTGAGCACACTACCACTAGACCAACCCTCCCCCACCCCACTAAGGACTCTCAACTTCAACTAACCCTGAAGAATACAAATGCATTCAAACAAAGCCAGATGTAAAATATTTCAGTATTTCATTGACTGATGTCAATTTACAGGATGGACGGATGATTGGGGTTTACGTCCTGTATTTATGCACTTGGTAGGCTAATTAGGACAGGAGGAGGACACGGCAATGAGGTGAAGGATGATTGAAACAGCCGTCCAACAGGCCCAGGTGACCCGGCAAGAGCTGGATTCGAACCCTGGACCCAGCGATTGGCAGCTCAGCACGCCACCACTAGACCAACCCTCCCCCAGTCAATTTACAGGAAAATTTCAAAAACCACCTGCTCTTACCGTGAGTTCCCTGAAGTGCTGAATCTTCTGGTATTTTGTGACCAGCTCTCCCTTGTCCCGGGACGCTTTGCTCACCCTTTCTTGAAGCTCCACAGAACATTCTTGCAGGACACGGAGGGCAGCTCTGTCTGCCACTGAAGCCATCTCAAGAGTAACCAGGTGTCTGAAATTAATAGATAAACGTAAATCTCAGTAGACTTCACAACATAGTTAACATCTTCAGCAGGTCTATTCAAGCTTGAGCCTTTCTCAACTCAGGAGTATATAGCCAGGCAGCCGTATTCTAAGTCACTCTACAGTCGCTATCACTGCCAACAGCCCATTTACACCTGGGTGGAGTGCAGCAAAGAGTTATTGAAGATCTGCTCAGGTACCCCCTGCCACGGCTGAGATTCAAACTGCAACGTCTCAACAGCAGGCACTAGACTACAGCGCCACTTCTTTATTGATGGTACAGTGCTTCACATAAAATATTCTTTTGCGGATTTTTAGGATTTTTAAACAATTTCAAGCAATGTTGGAGCCCAGAATTTGTGAGGCAGAAATTAACTAGACAGCGCAGGGAATGCGCACCTCCAGGGCTAGATAGTTGACAGGGGAAGATATATGTCAGTGGAGTTGAGGAAAGGTTAACAGGTTTTGAAGTGAGGCAGGTGAGATTGGGGCCCCTGGTTATGATACTTGACTAGAAAATTTATTATAAAGGGGGATTTGACAAGGCACTAGGTGAGGTCTGGCCAGGTGCTAAAGGGATACCTCAGGGAGGACAATGGCTGTTTGGAGGTGCCACAGTCAGTGAAGTTGAGCCATTGCGGAACATCTTGTAAGGTGTCAGGCTTTGAATATATAGGAAGCATACAGCTATAGTTTGAGGATTTATTGGACGCGTACAATCTTTATTGCAGCAAGAATCAGGAGCCTCTTGCTTTGTCTTATATTACATTACATGTAAGCAAGGGTAGTAGTAGGCTAGAGCCATCCGACATGCAATACACAGCAATGAGGCGAAGATCGTTGAAACTGCAGTTGGACATGTGGCAAGGTGACTGAGCAACGGCAGAAATTGAGCCGAGGACCCGAACGATTTCCAGGCCAGAGTGCTATGAAATTGAGCCGACCATCTCCTCAAAGTTCAGAAAACTTGAGAAATGTACACTATGCACAACAGTAAATTTACTGAAGCAAAAATGTTATCTTATCATCCTTGCACCAAAAAAAGAGACATTTTCTGTATACAGGCCTCTATAGATGTACCGGGTATACAATTTTGTTTTTTCTCCAAAGAAAACATTAGGCCTAGTAACATCATAAATCGGGAGAGGACCATATGAAAGTCTTAAGAAAATGAGAAATGTCTTAGGCCTATCAGCACTTCATGATCTACTTATAAGTCGATCCATATTGAGAGACAGTGGAAGCAATTAAATGTTCTTCAGATGGAAATTACAGAACTTGACAATCATATATCTTAGAGACATTAGAAAACAACAATTATATTGAAGAGACCAACATCAGAGGCCTCAGGTTGAGATTTCATGAAATTCACAATGTCGTGCAAAATATTGCATTTTCATACAATGAATTTGCAAAAGTATCAATGTTAATATCCTTGGATGAGATTCAAATGCTTCAAGATGAGCAATTTAAATTGATATTTAATAAACTGTCAGCGATATACAATGTAAACACTTGCAGGCCAATAAACCTTCAGGCTGTCAGGCTTGTAAATCCATAGTGGTCATAAGGGCCGACCAGATGATAGTTGGGGGGGGGCTGTAGACTTTACCCGCGGACAAACTTTTTTTTTCGTTTGCGGCGCGTTGACGGACAATTTTTTTGCATTTGCACTCGCAACAAGCTTTTTTATCGGAATTTTAACATTACGGTACCTTAGCTACAGGTGGAAACAAACTTTTGTTTTATTTCCATGTGCTGAACAAAATTTTTTTTTCGGTGAAGTGGGAAACAATCTTTTTTTTTTCACCAAATATCCATAGCCCCCCCCCCCAAAGATCATCTGGTCGTCCCCTAAGACTCACGAGATCATGGCAATGACATATTCCTTCAAGAGCAAACTTTTTTCTTTAATGACCTTTTATTGAAAGAGCATCAACCCAGCAGTGTTACTGGCAAGTATAAATACATGTATTTTTTAATAAATAGATTCGCCATTCAAAAGCGATCCTTGTTAGTATTTCAAACAGGAGTGTGAAATTGAGGAATGTCAATATCCAGGGTCAGTCCACCAGCAGGCTCTCTGCGACAACCTGAAACAGAAAGGGAAATTAATACCTAATATGTTGCGATTGGCACCCAAAAACAAGTTTCAAATAAAAACAACAACATAACATGTTTGTGTATTCAATATTCGGTTTGTGAATTGACACTCTTTATTTAGGCAATGAATCAATTAAGTGAACCTGATAATGCAGCCTAGAAATAATCATTCTCTGTTACTAAAGTAGGCCTATGATATTATCTGTCGAGAAGATTATATATCTTAATGGAGGATTTATATTAGCACTTTTCAATTTGGCACTTTTTATCTGCATAATTTTGTTTCTGAAGAGTGCATTCTAATGATGGAGTACAGTCATAACGGCCAACACCCAAAACGGCCAATTCTACAACGGCCACTAACCAGAACGCCAAATTTGGGACGGCCAAAGCCCAAAACGGACAAATTTAGGACGGCCAACCCTTAAAACGGCCTATCAATTGATAATTGATAATAGTATTCAAGCTGAGACATGAAATAGCAATTATATATTTTTTTAAAGGGGGGGGGGTAAATTAAGTGTACATTAAGTCTTTATATCATTGAATGCTAATGAAGATAGAATACTGAATATTTCGAAATTCTAAGCTGGGTTATATCAACCATTGTCTCATGCATTTATCAAGTAGGCTACGTCTGCTTTAATTTTTAGATAAATAGCTTTAAAATTATAACAAAGGGATGTTTTCACCAATAAAAGCAGAGATATTTTAACTGCCAGTCGGAGGATGAGAAAATTATAGCTAATAATTGTCTTATTTTTTTTTAGACTTTCTTTGTAACTTTCCAAAATAAAAGAGTTTGTTCACCAAACTGGACAATTAATAGCTCTTTTGAAGTTTAGTGCTATAGGCCTAAATGCTTCTTTATTCAACAAGAATCCAGGGATTCAAAGGTAGTCGTTTCGGTATTATATTGACGGTGCAGTGATCAACATGGAGTGGGTAATATATATACTCCTCTATATTACATCTGTACTGGTGACATATTACTTATATCAGTAGGTGTGCCAAGAGGGCTGGGCAGGCCTATTGTGATGCACCAGATTATCTTGTGTGTGTGTGAAGCTAGGCTTATTTGCTAACAACAGGTGAATTTGTTATGAATAGATGTGAAAACTTTTTAATTCCATTAAATTGCAAGTCTAAATAAGCAGTAACACAAACTGTTCACTAAAAACTGTTCAAAATTTCTTATTGTGAAAGTCTAAAATGACACTCCCAAAAAGTTAATGAAAGTTTTACATATAACTTGTTTTTGTTAAGTTATATCCATCACCACCTTAACTATAGTACAGTGTATCTATAGATACATCAATTTTTCTTAGTCCGGAAGACTTTACACTGGGGCTTACTTGACACATATTTTTATTATAAATCATCTTTATTCAATCAAAAGATCACATAAGTTTACAGAAGAAAATGTAAGATGCATGAGAAAAAATTTAAGATGCATGCATATATGCAGGTTAAGTTGCCAGGGTAAGGAATGATTTCCCTGATCTGACATTGTTTTCAAGGAGTTTCAGTGACATAGAATTCCTCATATTATTATTGTTCAATTGATGAAACATTATGCAAAACTAATCATTTCATAAGTGAAAGTTGAACGATTTAACAGACCTGTGTTGGGTAGAAGCAAAAATTTTTGTTGATCTGCTGTTTTTGACTATAATGCCATGATGATTGCAAAAATTAAATCATATGCAGGACCATTAATTTTGTCCATCAATGAAACCATTAGACCATTGTGGGTTAAATAGGAAGAAACAGGCTATTGATAATGTGGTCAAAGATAAACTAAAAGTTTGAAACAGAAAAATATAAAACATTTCAAATCAAAAGGGAAGCTTAGGAAAGATAAGTTAATTAAAGCCACTAGGCTAACTTGGTTATATTGAAATCATCAAAATAAATCCATTTTTATAACATTTACGCTTTAATCAATGAAAATAAAGCACTTATCAAATATCATTAATTGTGTTTAATTGTAATAGCAACACACTTAATATCAAAATAAATCATAGTAAACATGTACATGCAATTTAATTGACTTTTATTCTGTCATCGGCTCAATTGGATTTCACATAAAAAAAACTTTTAGTGTCACTTTCAGTTCTCCTGAAAGCCAATTCCAATTAGTTGATATTTCTTTGACACTGACACAGCTAATGGGTAATTGCAATCATTAGACACTAGCTGCCAACTCAAGCCAATTGAGTTGATACTTTCTTTGACACAGCTCAATGACTAATTGCAATTATTAGAGATTACATGCCAACTCTGAGCTCAGTTATTGCTCAGTGAACAGTATATAAAGACCAGCCTTGGTAGCTTAGCCAGTGTACTGCAAGACATGCATTTGAGAGGATCAGAAAAGATACCATGAATGGCTTGTGTGGACATCTTAACAAAAAAGGTATTTGTTCTTATGTGTTATGCTTTTTTCTTGCTAGGCGTAGCTAGTGATATTGTGCTTCTTGTTTAATATTTGTAAGCTGTATTTCCAATAATGAATTCTCCATTAGGATAATAGTGACCTTGTAGGTTGTATTGTGAGGTAGTACTAAAAAGAGTAGGCCTAATGCGTTGTGTTCTTTTTGTTTTCTTTGCATGTTCTTTTAACAGGTGTGCAGTTCAATTGCATTGCATTGACACTGCTGCTTGTTTAATAGATCTGTTGTTTGTTTAATTGAACAATTGTGGACAATTACAGAAAACGTGTTAAGTTAATTGTCCGAAAACCTGCGTATGTTTTGCAATTAAGAGATTGTGAAATAAAAAATATCGATTTAAGTTACCAAATTATATATATATCTGATATCTGATGGATCTATGCTACACTGTATATATTTATATAGGCATAGGTATAGAAAGATAGAGATTTACATGTACAGAAAGACTGACACATTGATCGACAGACGATGCAGATAGATCTATTGATAGAGAGTTGGATATTAAATGTGAGAATTTAGTTTTAATAAAAGTTAATATAGGCCCTATATATTTATTCCAGCTTTAACGAAAGTTGAAAATATCATTTCTAAAAGCAAATAGATCCAGATTAGGCCTACATGTATACATGCATGTTGTAGGCCTAAATTGCATGTTGTTTTATGCAGAAGGCCTACATTTTAATTTCTTCCTGCACCTGCAGATTTATGCAATAAATTAGCAAAAGTAATTTAACATAACAGTGAATATTATTGATCCAACATTTATATAGTTTTAAATCTTAGAATATATTGAAAGTCTTGAAGTTCTTTAATTAATTAATGATCAATTGAGCTGATGACAGAATAAAAGTCAATAAATTTCATTTACATGTTTACTATGATTTATTTTGATATTAAGTGTGTTGCTATTACAATTAAGCACAATTAATGATATTAGATAAATTGCACATGAGTGACATGACATTGTGGTGTGGTCAATCGAAATCACACATACTATGAAATATCACTTAAAGGCCTAAATAAACAAAAAGCTACCAAACATGGGGTTGTAATAGCCTATTAATAGGTAACCTGGCGAGTTGGGGCACTGGCGGGAAGCCAACTGGCGAGTAGTGGACCTGGCGAGTTCCCCCCCCCCCCCCTGGCGAGTTGACCGGTCCCCCACTCGCTTGCCTGAGCGCACACAAAGAAAACAAAGAGACTGCGTGGATTCAAATTACTCTGTCGTAATTATGATCGTAAATGGGGCCTTTCAGATATATTTCTTACGCACACTCCTTTTTAGGTGGTTCATGACCACACAGACGATTTCTGAGACAAATCTGAATTACGGTATTTCGAATTTCCAATTTTTCGCGGGCTTTTTCCCATTTGTCCATTCCCGATTCCATGAGGTAGACGTTCATACGAACGACTACCTAATAAAATTGTCAAATCATTATGATGATACTTCAACTAAGAATACATCAATTATGTTATGATCTATCTATCTATCTATCTATCTATCTATCTATCTATTTATCTATCCATAGATCTATCTATATTTACAGTGTAGTTATCTATCTTCTTCTATTTTTATGAATCGATGTCTATATTCTATTGTTCTGAAAAGGTGTGAACTTGAATTGGATGACACTGTTGTTTTAATTGAGCAATTCATCTAAGCCCTGTAGGCCTACTTCTAAGCACAGGCTAACTGTATCCAGACACTCAAATGCTATTCAAGTTGTTCTGCAGACTCCCTGATACATGTCTAATGCCTAAACATTATAAGTAATTGTTTATTTTATCTATTCATTTCAATTCATAATCACACAGCATCAATTCATGCATGTCAAGGTGTAGGCCTAGTACCTGTCAAAGTTAGCTACACAGCAAAGTGCAATCAGCTTTGACACTTCAGACTTCATCCCCTCTGAGCCATTCTCAATGGCAATTAGGGGAACTGAGGGTGAAACAAAGCTAAAGAAACTCCAGAACTGCAATTAGCATTATTGGCTGCTTCTGTAATTAACTGCACCAAAGAAAGCTGCTTAATTGACACGCAATGACGATCGTATGCATGGGCGATATTAGAGCGGTTTTCCATTGAGTAGGCCTAAAGGCAGGATTATTACAAGTTGACACAACAACACTGTCAATAGGCCCAAAGATTACAATGTATCCAACCACATTGATTGATGAGGCGAGTGGTGAAGTAAAGAGATATTGTAAAACACATACCTTGGCAAATGGTGGCTGAAATTCATAAATCCTTCAGCTGATGCAGCAACACCTCCTCCTTCCACCATGGTCAGCAGCCAACTGACATGGAAGCCATGCTAACCAATATTAGGTGTCGGCAATCTCCGGAATAAAGGCCGAAGATGGCCGAAGTCGGCAAATTTGGCACATCATAAAAATCGTTTTTTCAGTGATTTTTTGGACACTTGGATGCAAATTTGCAGTGACTGCCCGTGCATCATCAGTGGATGTGTCCATAGACCACATTTGAGGGGTTGGGAAGCGATACAGAGAAAGAAAAGGACAAAACCAATTTTTAGTTCATTGCTTTATTAGGCTGACCTACGCAAAACCGGAAATCACGGGCCACGGCGGAAAATGGCTGTGGCAAAACAGACCTCCAGCGCCAGCTGGCCCTGGAGGAATAACCTAAATTATCGAAACAAAGACAAGATAGAAGACGGCTGGATGATTGGGGCTTTAGGTTGTGTATTTATGCACTTGCTAGGCCAATTACCACAGGAGGAGGACAAGGCAATGAGGTTTGTTTGTGTTTTACGCCTCTGCAGCACCTTAGTGGCTATATCGAGGCAGGCGATCGCTGTACGATGATGAGATGAGAAGACTGAGTCTGGCACATACCCTATTAATTCAGGGATGCCCAGGGTCTTTCAGTTGCCCCAGCATAGAATACTAGATACAACCCGCCTCCATTTAATGTCCCATGGGCTCAGACTAAAGTGAGTTCCCGGGGTGAGATTTGAACCCACGCACTTACCAATTAGGCCACGCAGGAACTCTCAGCAATGAGGTTAAGGATGATAGAAACAGACGTCCAATATAGGCTCAGGTGACCCGGCAAGAGCTGGATTCGAACCTAGGGACCCTGCGATTGGCAGCCAGGCATGCTACCACTAGACCAACCCTTCTCCCCTCAAGGACTGTTGGAGCCCAGAATATGTTCGGCAGCATTAATACACATAAATCATCAATACAAAGACAAGATAGAAAGACATGAGCTGACCTGGCCAAGTCCCTGGCTCCAGGGTTATCCCTCATTTCATACTCCAGCAAGTCCTCAACCTGAGTTTTGGCTTTTAGCATTCTCTGTCCATAACGGAAAGCAGCATTGCGACACTTCTCTTGTTCCACGAAGCTCATGAAGTGCGATTTCTGACTCTCCTGAAAGACAAAAGCAGAGAAAGGCTTATTAGGACAGGAAGGAAACAAATATCAGGCTAGAGATGAGTAAAACAATGTCCTACACAGGTCCAGGTGACCAGTCGGACCTGGAATCGATCCCTAAACCCATCAAGTAAGGAAGGGCAGTGTTTTACCAACTAGGGCTGAACAAACTTAAAATCGCAAATTTATGCAGAAAGTGCAATAAATTAATTTCAATAATTTTCAGTATTTTGACAAAATACAAGGTCCATTCATTTTCGCAAAATTCTAATTCTCTAAGGAGACATTTGCAAATTTTTAGATCAGCCTGAATTTATCGCATGATTTATCACCTTCGCATCAAGACACTTGTCGCACATCACATATCAACCTATTATCGTGCAGCCCTACTGCCAAAAGAGCTAACTACCCTGGTAACCCAAGATTACAGTTCAAATGAAGAATCTTAAAAATTAATTTGAGAATTTCTCAAGACTTCTACACTCACCATTAACAACTGGTGTACACTCTGCAATGTTGATGGCTCCGTGGCCTCGTCAAGTAACTGTCCATTTTCAAACTTGAACCTGCAAACAAAAGCTGTAAGTTAAATCTTTGTTCTATAGCAGGCAAGTTAGTGCGAATATTAAATAAAGATATATTTTTCTTCTTAAGTCCTTTATTTATTGGACCATCTTCAGGAATAAGACTAAGCCTACAATTCTTGGTACATGTTTTCGACACTTGTTAGAAACATTTGAAATTATATATCTGTGTTGATAAGATGAAAATCAACCTTTTCCTGTGAAATAACTTCAATTGAATTATGAAACAAAACTCAAAGCCAACCTTTCATGACAGGTGCAAGACCAAGAATGAGGAAGAGATGAGGAAGAAGCACAGAGGTGTTGTTGGTGACAGATAAGTGTTATTCACACTGTGGTGTAAATTCTTTAATTCCCTAAGTCGACTATTACTACAGTTAGTGAAAGAGATCAGCAGGCCTCCTGGTTGTTGACCTCGGGATTTCTCAAGCATGCGACTTTATTTTCATTTATAGCTCAAGCTGTGATTAACACACGTTGCCAATCACATGGACAGATGATTGGGGCTGTATGTCCTGATTTAAGCAATTAGTAGGCAAATTAGGACAGAATGAGGACACAGCAATGAGGCAAAGGATGATAGAACAGCCGTCAAACATAGGCCCAGGTGACCCTTCCCCCTGATACTGATAGGCCAGCAAAGACACGAGGAAAACAGAGCAATTAGGCAAAGGATACTTGAAACTGCTTTCTAACACCAATGAAATGAGTAAGTTTGTCCTTTACGCCCCATCAGCAACAGTGTGGCCTCATCAGAGGGAAACCACCAATGAAATGAGAGAAGATGCACAGACGGCAAGAAAGACAGACAGACAACTTACTTGAGTCTCTTGATGTCTTCAGTGATGTCTATCTTATTCGTGGCATTCCTCAGGTTGAGGGCGTTTTCTTGGGCGATGTTCATCAGCGCCATCACCACTTGAGTTGGGCTATTTCCGTTCATCACATTCTCCACCTTCTGCCACAGGCCATCCCTTCTCCTCTGCCTGGATGAGAGACAAATAAAACAGATTATTGATATGTGCTCGAGCACTGAATTCGAGAAGATCAACCTTTCGTCTGCGAACGAAATCACAAGAATTCAGGGTTCCCGCTCAAATTTTAAAACTTAATCCAAGGACTTTTCCAGGTTTTTGAAATAATCACAATTACAGGGTTTTCACATTGAAGAGGAATTTCCCTTTTCTTTTTCTCACACAAATTTAACTTGTTATAAATAAGAACATTGCCTGTGCATTCCAGACGACTCAAACAATGTCCAATAAAATGAATTTTCAAGGAATATTTTCCGCAGATAATCAAGAATCCAGGACCACCAGATTTTTTGTAGTGTTTGAGGACTTTTCCCACTCAGAGAATCTACCCTACACGAATCCCTCAATCATTGAACACTATCACAAGATTTTGCGGCCGAGCGTCACAGCCAATCAGCGTGCAGTATTTCTCTTCACTTCAAAAGTTTACCGGCAATTTGCGAAGCAATAACTCACTTCTCAGAGACATATAATGTCATATATGGCATAACATTTTAAAGGTCTCAGAGAGATATATCTACTCGTGTAAGAATTAAACCTTCAACCCTTACGGTAACATGCGGAACAGCAAAATCAGCTTCATTTGCATAACATGCTTGAGTCATGTTCATTGGTCAGCTTTGTGGGCGTGTCTGACTTAATCACTGATGGCTTTGCTGAAGTGACTTTTCCAGGACTTTCTTGGACTTCTTATTTTCTGAGGACTTTCGGCTCAAGTAGCTATTGCTATGTTTGCCCTTTATTATTGCAGTTTACACAGTGGTAGGAGTAGCAATAGCTACTTGGGTCGGACTCTCTAGATTTTTCAAAGACCATAGGAACCCTGCAAGATAGGCGGCTGGTCACACAAGCAAGAATTTATTCAATAAAACAAAATTTCGATATTCTAATTTCTGATGGATACCTTCTATCACTCCAAATACATAGATACATTTATTGTCACATAAGCGAAATTTGGAAGCAAAGTGCAAGCTCTAAAAGGGACCTTCAATCTCAAGTTTACAAGGCAAATACGAGTGTCTTACTACACTTACATTAATGTTCTGTCCGTGTTGAAGTCCCCTTTGAATAATTCCTGCAGGAATGCAGTGATATCTCCACACGAGTCCTTTGTTTCTTTTGTGGAGTTTGTTTCGATGATCCCTTCTTGGTCTTGCGACTGTTCAGGTTGATCGGACTTGGGATTTCTGGAAAGAAAGACAAGACATAAATACAGGATATTTCCACATGATACGAAGATGACAAGACAGTGAATGTCTTTTTTTTTACAGGACAAATACTGATAGATTACCATGTATGCACAGATGACTGGGCTTTACTTCCCGTATTTATACACTTGGTAGACTAGACAAGAGATCGAACAACAAATACATGACATGAAAACGACTAGACAGAAAATTTTTACATGACATGAAAACGACTAGACAGAAAATTTTTACATGACATGAAAATGACTAGACAGAGAGTTTGACAGACGATTGTCATGAATAATTAGGGCTTTACTTCCTGCGTCTATGTAGTATGAACTTCTTGGTTGGCCAATTGGGACGACATAAGCAATGAGAGGATGATTGAAACTGCAGTCCAACATAGGTCCAGCAGGTGACTAAGCCAGAGCTGGTTCAAACCCAGTGCCAAACAACCAAAAGCCCGAAGTACAACCAAAAGCCAGACTCAAGACTCAAGACTCAGATTCAGTTTATTGTCACATCAACTTAACAAACATTAGTATACGCACAGTACATTTTATAACCATAACATAGGCAGTTGATGTGAAAGGGAGACCCACTGAAGACAAACATTTGTCGCTATTAGTGCTACCAACCTGAGCTAACCCCCTCCCTTATGCAAATGAAGTATTATTTGGCAAACTACACTCAGCATGTTACTATTGCCACTTGCATAGAAACATCGAAGATGCCAATGAATAAATTATCTCACTCACCTAGCCCTCTGGATGAGGACGTCTGCCTTGCTCCCTATTCCTTTCTCGTACTCCGTCAATTTCTTGACCTCCATCTCCAGCTGCCACACCTTCGCTTTCAGCAATGTCCGTTTGCGGCATAAATCTCTGCTCTTCTGCCAGCTCACTTTCAGTTGGTTTTCTAAAATAAATTCAAAACTATAAATATATATTATAATCAATTATATTAGCGGCTATTCCATTTAAAACCCTGGAGGGGTGGTACCCGCAAAATTCGCTTTAGATGTATGGGGGGCATTTTCACTCCGCGAAGGCTTACGCATTCGCATTGTAATAATAAAATAGTTATCCGATGCATGTAGGTTGGGTAAAAAATTCGCATTCAGTGCATGTAGGGTCTCCAATAATATGGAGGTTAATGCATGGGGGGGGGGGGGCGGTAAAAATAATTCACTTAGATGCATGGGATGGGGGGGGGGTCAAAACGTAGCCCGACCACCCCACCCCCAGGTTTTTAAACGGAATAGCCCTAAGTATATCGCACCAAAAGTAGGAATTTATAAATAGTAGTTAATCTACAAATATTAACCATGAAAGTATTGCAATATTGCATTCCAGCACATCCAAAGATTATACTTTAAAAGTTGGAACATACCTGTCTTAGCGATCTCTCGGTCCATCCGGTCGTTTTCTTTCTCCAGCTGCTGCGTGGCCGACCTTGCTGAAGTCACATGATCAACCAGTCCTTTCCTCCTTTGCAGGAGAGCGTCTCTCTCCATGGCAACCACATCCGTTTCTTCCAAATTGCTTCCTCTGCGCCCGTTGAATCCTCTTGACTGTCTAAATAATAGTCAAGTCTCACAGCACAAAAACAAATGTATTTATTATAAATCTACTTGTCATTTTACAATTTATATCCACGACTTTAGTTTCAAAGAGACCACACCTCCAAGAAAGGTGTAAAAAGTACTCCCATCATTCATTAGGCCTACTCGATAGCCTACTCAATAGCATTTACCATGGAAGCCTACTTGGTGACAGCGATCCCAAATTAACAAAGAAATGACAAAGATCTCAATAATGTCAGTTAAAAATTAAAACAAACCTTGAGGCATTCCTGAACAGAATTGTCACGCTTTCATATCTACATTGGTTTTACACAACTGCGGGCTTACAATTCAGATATAGGAGGGGGGGGGGGGAGGTCTGATCATGTTGTGCTTTTCAAATAGGACGTCATGGTTGTTTGTGCTTTTCAAATAGGGCGTTATAATGTTAAATCCTATTTTCCAATTTTCAATATATATTCAATCCATATTATACATTTTCCCAGGAAAGGATACAGCATGAGATTTCCCTTGACCTTTCTCACAGTTCTGAAAAACAAACAAAATTTATCAAAGTTTAAATAATTCAAGTCGCTTAAGTGGAGCCTTCCGAGAAGAGGCAACCAAGCCTTTACACATTATCCAAATTTGGAAAAATTCCAATTCAATAGGAGATACAACTTTTGCAGAATTAGATAGACCACTTGAGGGAACATAGTCTTCACACTAATTGCCATTTAGGGCTATTCCATTTAAAACTCTAGGGTGGGGCGGAATTCAATTTAGATGTATGGGGGGGGGGAACTATCGCTCTCTTCAGGTCTACGCAATGTAATAATGATAATTTTTATTTGACGTATGTACGGGGTGAAAAAATCTAAATTAATGCATGGGGGGGGGTAAAAAAAATTGTTTTAGATGCATGGGGGGGGGGTCAAAATCTTCACTTTTCAAATGAACTGTGAGATATCGAATCACCACAGATATACTTACTCAGCCGAATGAACTGATGATATCACATGCTGCCAGATGTCTCCCGCTTTACCACGGCAAATTCTGAAATATACATTTTGAGGTGAGAAATAGATATAAATAAATGTTCACAAAAGCTTCGGTACTTTAAAATAGGCAATTCAATATCGATTGAGACTTAGGCCACACATAATTGATCCTTAGCTTCGCGGACCCGCCGACACAATAGATTTCCTGCCGATGGAAAAAAAAATTTTAAAAGAAAAAAATAAGTGTAAAAAAAAATACATTTTTTTGTTTGTCCAACCGACCCTAGAAAAAGTGCCTTGAGAGGATTCAAGAAGCTAAAGATCAATTATGTGTAGCCTTAATGGCACAAAGCAGAACAATGTTGGAGGTCAGTGCCTAACCATGTGTATTCATATACCTCCATCTTTGCTCCTCCAAATCTCCTTCAAAGCACAGTCATTCTATCAAGTTCTACGCGATGCATGATGATGGCACCTTGTCCTGTATTTATTCACTTGGCAGTCTAATTAGGACAGCAGGACCATGCAATATTGTATGATTTTGGTCAATTAACAAGGTGGCAATGCAGCGCTCATTTTCGGTTACTCATCTTCAAAAGGTCATTCACAGTCATTGTAAGTTATATCCAATGTATTTAGCGTAACATACTTGGCCAGGACTTCTGCGCTCGGGACCTTGGTGTTGCAGTGTCTTCCTTGGGGTTGGAAACGCATCTCTGTGGTCAGCCAAGCGTGAAGTTTCTCGGCTAGTTCACGAGGGTCCGACCCACGGCGATCCCCCGGCAACTTGACATTTTTGGACGTCATCCTTGGATTCGGATCATGCAACAAGTAATCGCAGAAAGCTACAAGAAAACATCATTCAAATTACAGTTGGAAGTACAAAATAGGATACATGATGCAACCGGGAAAACAGCCTGCGGTGGCAGATCCAGAGGGGGATGGGGATTTAAACCCCCCACTACTAGGGCCTGTACTACACAGATTTTTATGTGAGCAATTTTTAAAGTTGAATCCCACACTTGGCAAGAAATCTAAATTCCATGAGATATTCATGAGACTTTTCCAAAAAGTTCTTCAAAAAGAAAGCTATCCAACGTTTAAAAAAAGGCGGGCTATCCAACATAAGTTTCGAACTATTATCTTTTCAAAATCTTATGTCATTACATTAAAACATACAGTAAAATGCCAAAAAAGTGTGGGATTTATAACGAAAAGCAGCGTTACTCGAACAATATCCATGAGATATTTATGAACAAGAACCCAGGGGTTCAAAATGGAGGTGGTGTGGTGTCTAAGTTCGCATCCCCTGAATCCGGCAGATCATTTGTACCACACTGCCTTACTATTCAGACAGGTATTGATAGATAGATAGATAGATAGATAGATAGATAGATAGATAGATAGATAGATATGGGTGATCATAGGTTGAACAACTCTGCGAGACATAACAATATTGAGAGTAAACTGAATTTTCCAAATTGACGGACCCAGGTTCAAACCCAGGCAAAGCTACAAAGAAAGACCCTCAGGAGTTCCGACTGAAAACATGTGGCCACCGATGTTGTTTGGATGAGATGTTAATTGGCAGCCCCTGTGTTTCAGTGTTTGTGCTGGGCAAGTAAAGGATTCCTTAAATGGGGTAAATTTAGAATACTTGACAACTTGTAGTCTGCCAACATTACGAACTCAATCTATCAATCTAGACTTTGTTAAGAGCTGAAATGATGTGAAATCCTATGTCAGATTTGCATGGATATTTTGGACAGATGGATGGATGATTGGGGCTTTAAGTCCTTTATTTACGCAGGCCAATTAGGACAGGAGGAGGACATGGTAATGAAGCAAAAGAATATTGAAACTACTTTCCAACACAAGAAAAGGTGACCTCGCCAATGTGGGATTCAAATCCAGGACCAAGTGATTGGCAACCCATTCCATTACTAATTGAGCTAACTCTACAGGTCTCCTCCCGAACGTGTTGGACCATGTCACAAATTACAACAAATGTACCAAATTGCAATGTATTGCTCATGCTTACCCTTTTGATAAATCTGTGTAATCTGTTGTGTCTTTGCACCGACAATTTCATTCTATATTAATTTTTTCATGAATGACCAATAAAGAAGTTTAGTCTTTGTCTCACTAATCAGTATAAGCTATTTATTTCATCTCTATAATCTATCCATCTAATTCATGCAATCTATCTAATCCATAAAATTCATACATCCTTCTTTATCAATGTAACTATCTAGTATCTAATCTTCTATAGATCTATCTATATTTCTGTCTTCCGTTCTATCTTTCTATCTCTTTCCAACTCTTTCGATCTATCTACTGGTATTTAATTATTCATTTATTTAGCAAGCAATCTGTCTATGTATATTAATTTAGGCCTATCCATAAATACACCCATCCCTAAATTGCATTTAAATAGTTGGAAATTTACATATAACTGTTGAATTCCATGTTCTGTGACCCAGTATTATGATAACATAAATTCCCAAGTCAGCAAAATAACCAATACACATCCAAATGTAACCCTGACATAGCAGGTGAGCTCATTTGCATAAACAAAACACAATACACATAATTTTCAAAATGGTGGACAGCTCATTTGCATACACAAACCACAATACACATTATTTTCAAAATGGTGGACTGTAACACCCAAAAAAAACTCCAATCAAAGAACAGATGAAAGGAGTACTTAGAATTATTTGAGATCAATACAAGTAGGCTGCAATGACAGCCCTGCATCTCTAGTTGTGGGCAATTTAACATTTAGGAGATTATTTGAAATAAGCAAAGAGTTATTTCAGATTTTGTTCTCCAATTTCGAATTTCCCGCCTAAAGTTTACACTCTCTCACCCACTCTCTCATACACTTTCTCACTAACTGCAAAAAATGGCGGTGTGTAAACACCTCCATTAAAAATTAAAGGAATATATATAGCTGAATATACACTTTATCGAAAAACAATTCTTTGAAGAGGGGTCACCGACGTTTTTTGAGAGTTACGTGGTGTACAATGTGAGAAAATAATGAAAAACAGTTCAACAAAAATAAATCCCCCTTAAGATAAACTTGAATATCTCAAATTTTCTTCTCCGATTTTTATGACAGTTGAATTGGATTATAGGCCTGTGTATCGATCCAAAATGTGTGCATTTATAGTTTAGTGCCATTATTCCTGGCTGGGCCAGCAGCCTTCGAGTGCGTCTCCCCTGTTTTCAAAAATCTGTGGCTTTTCTAATGCATATGAAAAATTTTACCAAGTGGGGGAGCCACCAGCTGGGGTATTTTTGTTGAACTGTGGAGAACAATAGGTGGAGCAGCTGTATTCTGTGGGATTCAACTTTAACGGGATATTATGATGCATCTAGTTCCATTAGTAAACCCCCCTCCCCACCCGCAATCAGTCTTACTCAGGGTTGCGATTTTTATTGATTTTTATTAAAAAATCAAAAAAATCGGATTTTTTTGATTTAAATCAGATTTTTTTGATTTAAATCGGATTTAAATCAGTAATGGAAAAAGTTCATTTTCCGTATCAATTTCACCAACTGTTATTAATTTTTATGCATTGACATATTATGAATAACACTTATATGGATGTCAATAAGGCATATATATAATAATTTTGTTTAAATTAGAGAAATTATAATGCAACATTATGAAATCAAGGCAGGTGATGTTTTAAATATAATAATCATAACGTAAGCTACGGCAGCAGTTCCACATTTTGATACGGATGTGTTAATAAATGTCTTTTTCACTGAACATCAATCATTCATAACTATACAGCTTACTTGTAATAGAAGTACACTTTCTAAAAGATAAAAAGGGATGTCAAAACGAGTCATCATTTTCCCTACTGTGCAAGGAACTGAACTGCTATGTTAAATCACCTGTCTCAGCACTCAGTCTCACGATGCCTGTTAATTTTGTTTCACATGTAGTGTATTTGATATCAGTTTAGCAGTAGGGGCTTTGGGGACAGTGCTGCATTTGCAGAACATGGCTTTGTTTTTCATTGCAGCAATGAAATTGTTTAGAGAATCATGAGAATGCCATGATTGAAATAAAATTGTTTAGATCTTTATTTACATGTATGTAGTCATTCTACTCAGATATATTTATCAGAAATATTTTATCATATATCTAAAATTATATCTTATATATATACAAGGGGCCTGTGTGATATGTCATTAGACATATTTATGAAAGAGCATTGCTAAATGGTAGGTTGCAAGCTGTAATATCTCACTGCCAGCTTTATTTGTGCTTTTTTAAGCATTTTTATCACAACTTTGATTTAAATCATGATTTTTATTGAGTGATTTAAATCATGATTTAAATCAATGATTTAAATCGAATGATTTAAATCCAGCAACCCTGGTCTAACTCTTGACATTTTCTGGATCCATGCCAGGTCTGGAAAGCTGCGACACCCAACCAATTTATTTCAGTGCTAACATAATCTGCCCATTGACAATAACTTACGCACCAGTGATTTGCAACCCCCAGCCCATGGATTGTGGGGGGAACTGTCAGGCATTCCCCGGTGACTACCATCTTGAAAATGACTTCACCCCAATGGGATTTCCAAGGACTTCCGAAAAGGGGCGACCATTTAATTTCCAGGGGGGCTTGAAGTTATCCTCAACAGGAAATTATTTATTTCACGGTAACGGCGCAGTATTTATTTTCAAGTGCATGAAGTCCCCGAATGTTCATTCCTAAATCAAGCAACACCTTGCGCCCAGAACCACGGACTTTTGGAGCTGTCGCGAGCTGCCTTTCCTTCAAGCTCAAGTGAGCTGACAATTCAGCTTGAAGCCACTTAAAGGTTTTCTCCTGATGACAATTAGGTCCTGAGTTGCACTTGCAGCAGAATCAATTTAACTTAGACAATTGCAATTAGGATATTAAATGGTCACTACCTAATTAATAGCCCTGGGCCACTGGGTCGGCATTTTACTTCTTCCAAGACCTGTAATTTTGACCAGCGGCGTCCCTATGGGGGGGGGGGGGTACGTGCCCCCCAATATTGGACCCATATGAACTTTCAACCTTGGATAAAATATACTGTTAGTATAATTTTTATATTTTATCTATTACTGTTATCATTTTGTTGTAAACTTTTCGGTGACACCAGCCAATTTCACGGCTGATTTTCTTTGTTTTTCAAACCGAAGCAAAATAAAGATTGTCTACTTCTGTCTACTATTACGGATGCCCCCCCCCCCCGAGAATCGCGTGCCACAAACCTTGCAAAGATAATCCAGGGGCTATTCTTCCTGGCCTGGATAATCTGATAATCCACCACTGACCACTCCACTACAGTGGACATGACCTATTTTGAAGATCCCTCAAATCACTTGCAAGGAAAACAAAGAGTGTTTTGTAGACTGACACTGTTGTCACTGGTTGTACTACCAGTCAGTGATTGCCGCTTTACTTTACTGAGTGGTGTGCACCTTCCTTGGACCTGTCTTTACCTGTTCCCGAAGCCTGTCTGGCCTGAACTGATGAAACTTGCTTTTTTGCTTTTCGGATTTTTGGCGGCTCAACCTCGTGGCTTCCGGTACGCATGCGCCGTACACCCGGAAGCACATGCGCAGACAACAGTCAGGGAAATTTCCCGATCAGGCAATTGCAAAAAGTTGCCCGATCTAGCAATTTGCCAGATCGGGCAATACTTCAAAATGATGTAATGTGCTTGAGAAACTGCAGTTAAAACAGTTTTATCAGTTCAACAAAAACTTTTTCGATATTGTAAATGATTTAGGGGGCTTGTGCGTCTCCGACCAAGCTCAGGGGGGCACCCTCCTCAAATACACGCTCAAAATTAACCCAAGCATAAAGTCATTTTATTCCTTTTTTTGCACAATTTCGCTCATAAATATGGATGGAGACCATGTATTGACTGAAAATAATATTAAAAGTATGCCGCTTGAAATTTGTTTATTTCTGTGAGGCAACCATTGGATAGCTACCCAGTGGGAGGGGGGGGGTACTTAAAATTTGAGTCTTCTCTTTTTGATAAACAATTTGTTGGCACTTTCAGTGAAATGAATAAATTGTACAGACGCAGTCTTGAAATTCATATAAACATAGTCTTATCTTGTTGCTGAATATTCAATCTTCCTTCAGCTCATGAGCATCATTGGATAAATACATGTCCTAATAGGATATTAAATTATTGGTATGGAGACAGATTTCTTAGCACTTCGTTTGATTTTAGGAAAAATTGTAAAGGCCAAAAATATAAAAAATTATGTGTATGTCAAAGCTAATTATACAAAATTTAAAAAGTACAAAAAAAAAAAATACAGGCAAGGACCCTTGATAGAGTCATGAGGCTGAGAAAACTATACTGGGGTCAGGGGCAGATCCAGGAATTTGGGAAGGGAGGCTCAAAATTCAATGAAGGGACTGCTGGTGGACAGTGGCGTAACTGGGGAGTCTCGAGCGGGAGGGGGGGGCACCTGGGGGGCACGCGATTCTCTGGGGGGGCACCCTCTATAGGCCTACTAATTTTATATTTTAGCCCGAGTTGGAAAGTTCATATGGGGGGCACCAGGGGGGGCACAGGTCAAATATGGGGGGGGCCTGTGCCCCCCCCCCCATAGGGACGCCACTGCTGGTGGATGTGAAGCCCAAAGGGTCTTGGGGCGTCTCAATTAAGGCCCCCAAAAGCCAGCAAATTTTACATGCTCTAAGATGAATTTTGAGCAACCTGAGGGCTGTTTTTAGCTGCTAGTCCAACAGATTTTTTTTTTGGAGTTTCATCAGAAATTGTTCTTATGCGACCAACTAATAGTGGATCGCACAACATAAAAATTCAATTTATTCTAGACAGATTGGTTGAAATATTGATGAGGAAATACTGCAAAGTAATCAGTAGGCTTGAATTATCATGGAATTTACAGTCTGTGTGATTTTTGCTTATGAGTTAATGGTAAGTTAAGATTGATATCAAATTGTCAAAAAAAAGAAGAAATTAGTCAGATAAAAAGGACTGACAGAGCTTCCTTAGATAAGCTTTAAAAAATGTTTGAACAATGTTCTCAGTTTTGAGTTTACAGCTCTCGGCATATAGTGCCCGTAAATAAGTGAAATGCATGACATTGTGCCATTGCATCAATACTAAACATCCTCAGCCAAAATGCTCATGGACAGGGCCGGATTTAGAAATGATGAGGCCCTGGGCATTCAGAACATTCTTGGCCCTCCGGGCCTCCTACCTCCGACCTCCCATTATCATTCTCCGTGTGCTTTGAAGACTCCTATAGACAAAACCCAGTGTCACTGAGTTCTAGCATCATGACTTGACTATTGAGTGTTTGATAACTTGATTAGAAAGACTTAGGTATTTCACTATACCTGACTGAACTAACTTCAGTGACTTACAGCAGTGGAATTACATGAATACATGTGCTTACAGATATGGCTAAAATTTTCCATGTGAGGGCATAATGACTTATTGATTCATTCCCCATACTTGCCATGTTTTTCTAATAACTCATAATCCAGTAACTGAGGTCATATCCCATTCCTGTTGCCTGTCATTTATTAGAAAAGTCTGTGAGTGAGTCTGACCACCCAGCACTCACCAGTCACCAGTGAGGTCTGGTGCCTATTGTGACATATCATGCATTGAGGTCTTCAAACAGCTGAATGTAAGCACTTGTGATTCTTTTTTGTAACTTACACTCTTTAAAGTTGCATGTCATAAATTGAACTAGATCACAGTTACTGTAGGCTGGTTTAAACTTGAGTTACTACAAAAACTGAGATGAAGATCTCGAAATTTGAAAAAAAATTGAAAAAAAAAATTTGAAAAAGATATATCCTTTTTGTAAAATTACACATGACCGTGAGTCTGTGACATGAGCAATTCTAAAGAATCAGAAACAAGAAATAATCAACCTCTTACTAATTTAGTAAGTTACTATTTTTTAGTCATCAGTATCTGTTTTAGCATAATATCTAAGAGATTGATAACTGGAACAAGTAGCATGAAATTCGCTGACTGAAGCTGGACATCAAAGCACAGGCCCATGTGATAAACAAACTACTTGGTAATAAATGAGAAATACATAGCAAAAGCTAAAATCAAAATATACTTTTACAAGATAGCATTACTTGTCTATACCTAATACCATTTATAAATCATGTCGTTTGAGGTCCAAAGTGGGCAGGGGCCCAGCAAAGTTAGGAAAAGGTATTGCAGGGGCCCATTATAATTCATTTTGGAGGCCCCCTGCATGGTGAAATAGACTATATTATGTACATCGTGCTGCTATTGCATGAATAAGACAGGGCAGTCTGGGGGGGTGGGGAGTGGGGACCCGGGCATAGTTTTGGCATTTGTGCGGGCCCGTAACTCTGAATTTTTTTTCAAAATGCTATTTTCCATTTTTAGGGGGGCCCTGTGGTCACGAGTGCACGCCATGATGTTGGGCATGGCAACTCTTTTTGATTTTTCTGGGCCCCCCTAATCCTCCGGGCCCTGGGAAATGGCCCGAATTGCCCTTATGTAAATCCGGGCCTGAATATGCCATGTATAATGAATTAATGATTGAAAAAGAGATTTTTTGTCAGTAGAAATATTGATCAAATCTGCTTATCTTTCAATAATGAAGAAATAGGAATATCTTGATTTTTTTTGTCAAAGCCCCACATTAGCAGGCCAAAATTTGCATTTTGAGCTTAATTTGGGGTTTACGACAGAAAAGCGCCTGAAACTAGTTTTTGGCAAGGCGGTGTTTACCGGTAAAAACCGCCTGGTAAAAACCACCCTGCTCAACTTGCCAACCTTGCACACGCTACCACTAGACCAACGTACAAACTGCTCCCCCCCCCCCCTCCCCAAGGCAAGATTGGTGAAGGTCAAACCTGAAAAATGCAGGAATATATGGGGAAACAGGGGGGGGGGAGGCTAAGGGAGGAGAAACTGTTGGCCCTCTTGCCATTGTTGCAGGGGGGGGGGATGTGCCCATTTAATCTTTGAAACAGCACCAATTGTTTCTTAAAGGCTCAAGTGAGTTGTTTAATTGTTATTTGAGCAGTAGTAAAACTAAAATTTAGCCTTTAATCGGATTTGCCCTTTTTGGTCAGAAGGCTCCTAGCTGCGACCCTCGTTTTCTTGTGGCACTGCTGCCATTAGTCCACTTGTAGCTGATGGCTCCAAATAATCATGCAACTTTAGGGACCGTTCAGAATTTATGAATGGGGGGGGTTGGATTTTTGGCCAAGGGGCTACTAACTTTTCACACATATGTTTCAAGGGGGGAGGTATTAATTTTGACAACACTTCCAAGGGGGGTAATAAACTTTAACAGAGAAAAAATTGTTTAAAAAACACGTTAAACTCATTGTAGGCCTATTTGGACTATTTTACACGCAAAAGTCCGCGAAATGACTTGAATCTGTACGTGAAGCCGTGTATAACAGTATATACACGTGTGTGTATTGCTTTGGATGTCGAGGATGGGATACTAAATATACGCGTGAAACCTAAGGGTGGGGTAATTAAAATCCGCATGAAACTCAAGGGGGGGGTTACGTATCAATTTTTGACGGGAAGTCCCCCCCCAGTCATAAATTCTGAACGGTCCCTTATTCCACATAAATTAGCCATTGATAAAAGGTGTAACACATCAGTGTACTCTTTATTGGCTTTTCAGAGACTTCAATTCGTACATGTATGCTCAAATTATGCTCTTCACAACAGTTTGCTTAATTTCCTTTATTTGGAGTGCCCCCCCCCTGGTGAAAGCCGGGAAATTTGACAATTGCTGTATGATGCAGGGAGACGTTTTTCATACATAAGCGTAATTTTATTTCACATTCCATCCTTTATGAGCAAAGCATGAGCAATTCATTCACTTAGTAAAAAGTTTTTTTCATTTTCTTTTATTGCAAGTGCCCCCCTGACGAAAGTCCGTTGACGATTTTTTTTTGACGTTGACAAAAGTAAGCAAATTTTGTCTACTTTTGATTGGTAGCATTTTAAAGACACGAATTTCAGGCCCTGAATACGAATTTAGCTTTTAATATGGGCAGGTGCATGTTTTTGTGTGAATTGCCCGATCGAGCATAGCCAATTGCCCCAACAGGCAAGCGCCAGGAATGCTGGGATTGCGCATTGCCGGAACGAGCGACGTTGCCCAAACGGGAAATTTCCCTGACTGGACAAGACGCCGGCATTTTGAAGTTGTGGATGAAAAAGACTGAAAATTGCAAAAAACTGAGAAGTAAGGTGCTATTGGTGGTGTAAAGACTTTTAAAAGGGAGATTGGTATTCAGTGACGACGCAGTCATGAAGTTGGTACGATTTCTGATGAAACTGAGTCACGAAACAGTGACGATTGAACTGAAAAATGGCACTCAAGTGCATGGGACTATTGTTGGGGTTGATGTGTCCATGAACACTCACCTCAAATCTGTGAAAATGACCCTGAAGAACAGAGAACCAGTCCAGATAGACAGCATCAGTGTGCGGGGTAACAACATCCGCTACTTTATCCTGCCTGACAGTTTGCCGCTGGACACCCTGCTCATCGATGACACCCCCAAAGCCCGAGCGAAGAAGAAGGAGGCCGCCATGGGACGAGGCAGAGGAAGGGGCCGAGGCGGTGGCATGAGGGGAGGCCGCGGTGGAAGGGGTCGAGGAAGAGGTGGTCCACCGAGACGATAAACGTCATAACGATCATGTATACCCCTCGATTCACACCCCTTCATTCATCTGCGTTATAGTGGACAGTTGTGTGTTTTTGTACTCTGTACATTGCATTCATCATCTTTAATTTTGTCTACGACAAGGACTTGCTCACAGACGTGTATCAAATTTATATTGACGGAGCTCTGCGTCGTCAATGCAATTGACTTTTTGACAACAAAGAACAATTTTCTTGACTTTCATTTGATGCAATTTGTTGCATTATAACTTGCATAGTGACATTCCTTGTTATACGATTGCTAGAACAAGTCAGTCTTGAAGTAAAAAATTCTTATAAATTTGTGGAAAAAGTTGCAAAAGCCATGAAAATTGAATGATATTGTCTACTTGTCAGTGAAATGTACATATTTTTTAATAAAAATTTTTAATTGTAGTATTGGCAAACTTATTCAAATCAAGTTAGCAGTTGGTTCGGCCTAAGATAGGCTACGAAAAGTCTAATTGACCTGATATTGAAAGTTCTTGGGTGCAGTCATTGAATGATAAAGGAATTTGCCATGATGAGGCTAAATGCAGTTCTCAACACACTCGATTGTAATCAAACAAAAAGAGTCCCTCTACAGAGTTCTGTTGATGACCAGCAACTGTGCTATTCTCTGGGGAAAAAATTACAAATTGATGAGATTTGGTTTTGTAACTTTTGTTGTCCCTAATGCTCGAGCATAGATGGTGCTCATTTGGCTGAGCAGGAGCTAGATGGCTGAATGGTTACAGTCTGGCCTAGGCAGCTTGTTGGTGTTGTTCAGGCCTGCTCCGGAGAAGGTCTTTACTTGCATGGGTAGGTGCCCATAGTTTTCTTTGGAAAATCCAAGCCAGACGTTACTCAGATGAGATGTTAAACAGGTGACCCCTTGTGTCATTATCTTTTATGAGCAAAATCCCAGCTAGATGTCGTTAGGATGAGATGTTAAATTGGTGGCCCCTTGTATCAGTGTGTATGCTGGGCAAGTAAAAAATCCCTCACATGGGATAAATGTGTAACATGTCTCTTCCATCTCTTCAATCACCCTGAACTGAGCTTAGAGGGGTGCACTTGTCATGTCTATCGGTGGCTGAATGGTTACAGTCTAGTCTGCTCGGATAAGGATTATTTATGATGGCGAATTCAAAACATTTTCAGTGTCTTCAAGCGCTGGTTTGAGTGGTTTCCGAGGTGTACGGTCAACTAGGCGACAAACCAACCAGGCGACACCCATCAGTACCAACTAGGTGACAAGAAATTTGGAAATTTCATACCAGTGCAAACTAGGTGACAAGCAGTTCCAACTAGGTGACACAAATTTACACAGCACTTCCAACTAGGTGACACAAGTTCACAAAACACATCCAACTAGGTGACAATACATTTCTTCATTTACCACCATTGAAGGTGATCTGTCACCTGGTTGGTATCCCCTATAAAATATGTGTCACCTGGATGATATCTGGGGGTTATCTGCTGTCACCTAGTTGTCCAAAAAGTGTAGCCTAGTTGGTAGTGGTACGTCACCTAGTTGGTTGTTGCCTATTTGGTAGTGTTGTAGCCTAGTAGCTCCTAGTTGTCTGTCGCCTAGTTGACCGGCAATCGGTTTCCGAGTTGGACGTCGTTTTGACGAGTGATGAAATTTGTTGTCCCTTACAATTTTACTGGGCTTTACAAGTGAAGGATATTTTGATCACATCAGACTTCTAACTTCAACCAAGTCTGAGAGGTCGCTGTTCCGTTGCAAGTGGAAGCATATTGACTTTGGTGCAGGGGCGGACTGGCGGCGTTTCGGGCCCCGTGGCAAAATAATTCACTGGGCCCCAACGTCCTTACCATCGGCGATATTTTAAAATACAAGAGGGAATTACTACATTAAAATTGGGTTAGGGGCCCCAACATGAAGCTGATATCCTTTTCAGTTATAGTGGCTGCAACACATAATCATAAAAATTATAGCAAAATTTTGCTTTTCTCTGGAAATTTTTGTTATTGGCAGCTTGGATGGGCCCCCCTGAGTGGATGGGCCCGTGGCAGTTGCCACTTTGCCACATAGGCCAGTCCGCCCCTGCTTTGGTGTGTCATTTTGTCTGACCGAGAGAAATGTTGTCAGACAAATCAATGTTTCGTTAGACAAAAAAATTCATTTCAATCTAAAAAATGTTCAAGTGTTTTAATTGCATATTAACAAATATTACAGCTAAGTATTCCTTAATTTTTATAACGAGTTCTGTGCCATTGCAAGTAAGATTCTTGAGCCTCACTTGAACTGGTAAAGGTCATCTCGCGCAGATCTGAAATGTCGATGCGGTCCACACCTTACTGATTGGAAATTAATTTTTTTAGAGGCAGAGCACATACGATAGATAAGGTTCCCACTTGCTTTACTGAAGGTCCTCGCCTACATGGGTTAACCTGGGGGTGGAGAAGTTCTGAACCCAAAAATTGTCAGTGGACCTTCAATGTTCTGATGAGACATTAAATTGGCAGCCCCTTGTGACAGTGTCTGTGCTAGGCAAGTAAATGATACCTCACATCAGGTAAATGTGTAACATGCAAATAACAACAAATGTTCTTTTGTAAGTTTATGTATTTTTTTTTTATTTCACTTATTTTCATAACATGTTTCGTCAACATTCTTCCGTCATTGAGAATAAATTATGCAAATTAATATGCAAATTAATTACATTCCGCATATGTTTACACACAATTATATGCAACTAAATATAACTTCACAGCTTCACATATATATTTATAGCTCGTTTGAAATTATTTGTCATTTAAGCATTTTTGATTTTTCCATTTCCTAATACGGTAATACAGTCTGTTTTCCATTACTTTGTATGGAAAACAAACTAGTGAGACTAGAAAACAATCCATTCTGATGAACCCCACCCAATAATTAAAGGTTTGCTTTTATGTTCGCAGTAGATTTAGAATTTACTAAATTTCATAAATTTGTGAACCTCTTTTCCCCGTTAGACATTTTCTGAATCAACCACAGTACATAAATTGTAAAACTAGATCAACAGTCACATTCTTCATTTATAATATAAGATTTTTTTTTTTTATTCCTATTAAAAGTATAACAACAGTATGTGCTTCCTTTATAACTACTATTAGCTCACCCACAGATTTAGGGACATGCTTTCTATAACAAATTTGGTAACCCCTGCACTTTTAACTATATCTTGCATAACAACCTAAACTATATATATAACAGAAGCATGTTATTTTTGGAAATGAAATGTAGGATCAATTGAGACAATAATCTATGTGACACTAATGGGAGTAGTTTTGCATTTGCTGTGAAGGCCCATACTCTAATAGAAGCCCTCCCCCCCCCCTCTCCCCCTTTTTTGAACCGTTTATTGCACTAAACCCACAACTACCACTAAAATTCCTTCTGAGCTGTGATGGAAATGGGGGGAGCTATGACCTGCTACAGCTCCACCAATTATCACAGTGGTAAATATAGGATTATCATGGTTACTTTTCCTGTCCTCCAGGTATTATTAGCCAAAATATACTGTATTCTGCCTTTTTTCTCCTTTTAAAATTTTGAATGGCCCAGCATTTAGCGTGCAGCTACTGCTCCAGGCCAGAGCTCCCCCGACGAAAATTTTCCATTTCCAATTTTTCCATCACTGCTTCCGAGGAAGACCATCACTGTCCCAAATAACAACTTACTTTTTTTAGTTTTTAAATTTTTGCAATTTAAACTAGATAGGTTCATTAAAATTTATTATATCCTACGAGAAATGAAAACTCCTATGCAACACCGGGAAACATTGGAAATGTGACTTTGAAGCGAGTTCATCGAAATATTTCTACTTGCCGTAATTGTTTGATGAAAATGATAAATGCATTATCCTGTACAAATATTCATCACAATCGTGAATTAATTTTTTTTGCAGTTTTTACAAATACATCTATTATAAATTATATAAATTACACAATTCTCTGAGCGATGAAGCCAATGGATTAAAATGCAGTTTTACCCTTTTTCAAACTTGATTCTGTATTTCAAGGTTCATTAGTTCATGCTATCGACATACACAACCTAAATCAGCCAATTACCGTGTTGTAACATTGACACAATATTCGACAATATAACAAATTTGTACACAAGGCATTCACACATCTTATGAATATCTCACAAAAAGGTTTTGCATTCAAAATTCTAGCGTTTTCTCCAACAACAATTACTTGATTTCAATTCCTAACTCAAAATCAAGTGCTGCTAAAAAACACAAATATTGTTCATGATTATCATTGATTACAAACAGTTCCAGGTATTATCACTAGAGGGCATGACTGAGCGTGTATTGCAAGTGCTGACCTCTATGGGTTAATGAAAGCGTAATGAGGGACGTGTGTATTTTTAGC
Organism: Platynereis dumerilii; assembly: GCA_026936325.1. Taxonomy (NCBI): domain Eukaryota; kingdom Metazoa; phylum Annelida; class Polychaeta; order Phyllodocida; family Nereididae; genus Platynereis; species Platynereis dumerilii. The sequence continues at coordinate 62,982,949 of JAPTHN010000004.1, read as the reverse complement.
ACATTCTCTCATCTTTTACAGTTACTCTGTTTCATTTAAACTACTACTTACATTAGCATTCACAAATGGTGCACCAACATTTTTCATTTCCTATAACATGATATAATATATTAACGTTGCAACTTTAATCTATTATTGAAATATACAAAAGACATCCTAGGTATATAATCCAGGTCTAATTTGTGAACAATATCCTATCTCAAATGTAAATTACACGTATACAAAATGCCTAAAAAATGTATGAAATTCCAACAATTGAACTAAACCTTGTCATACGGTACGCTCCACTAAGGCATGTATGTATATTGAATTGCTTGTCCAAATATGGTCATGAGTAGGAAAAGTAGGGCACAGCGGAACATACAAGAAATGTGATATTGAGACTCAGAAAAATTTAATCTTCACGGACAATTTTATATAACAAATCTACAAATAGTAAATGTTTCGGATATTAGTACAAGGAAATTTTGCAGGAAATTTTTAACAGACCCAAATTTCAAATGGTAACGTTCAAATAGAATTTATAATTAACAGCAAAGGTTGTACATAATATAACAAAAGAACTCAACATGAGTTACAGAAAAAAGAAACAAATAAGAAACAGTATCAATCCCGCATGGCACAAGTCACTCCGGATTTCCCTCCTTCCCAAAATTTCATTCAATATTTAAACACCTACAACAGTTAAGCACTCTTTTAACAACAATACTAACGATAGCAGTTCTTCAGAGCTCAAACGTATTGCTGTGAAAACTAATTGTACAAAATAAATACGATTCACACAGCGAAATTATTTACAGCACTCGGACCAGAATAACATCAACAAGAGATCATGGTTATGTAACACGCTTCTAATTTAGTGATACGTCAATTGAATATCTTCTTGAAAATATCTGAGGGTTTGCTGCTGGACAGTGTCAAGCAAATTCACTTTGGGTTGAGGCTTTGCCTGTGATGCTGCGCAGAGCCAGACAGTTGACTTTAGGCAGAAGGTTTGCTGCAGCGCGGCGCAAGATAAGGTGACTATAGGCTGAGGGTTTGCTGCTGCGCATTGCCCGATAAATTCACCTTTTTAACTGCAAGTTACATCAATGTTTTGCAGCAACGAATATTAATTGATTAAATTTTATTTATTATATCATTGAGCAGACTGTGCCAGCGATATTGAGGGTTGCCAAGATGTTTTCCTTTTCAATAATACCACATTCATTCAGATTATGAATTTGCTCATTTGCTTTGCTGGGGATAGTCAAGTCCACCACAAAATTAAATTTCTTATGAGACACCTTTTTAGAAGCAAAAAACATTCCAACAAGATGTTCAATTGACGTACACAGTACTAACAATTCCCACCAGAGGGCAGGTCGTTACCTTTGGAACTGAGCTAAAAATAGCTATCAAATGAGGATGTTTTGATTTACACAGATGAACTTAGAAGTAGCCTGAAATCAAAACGACTAAATTAATTTAATTGCAAGTGCAAATTCTAGGCCTGCTCTATTCCAGTGTGTGACTTGAATTCATTAACATACGATCACATGACAAAGTCACATGACAAGGTCACATGACAAAAGAACGTCAGCTGGTCCCCCAGTCTCGCACCAGAGGGAGCCACCAACAACTACTTAACAACATGGGACTGAATTTGCCAAGACAAAGACAGTAAAAGTCAACAATGATATTCCTGCAACATTATCTGTAACTAACAATATTTATAAGGCGGCTGCTATGATATTAACTGTAAGATCAGTTAAGTTCCCGAAAAGTAGAACTCTAGAGCAGAACTCCGATTTATAAGCAGAACCTCAAAGATGAGTTTAAGTAGCACTCAAAAATTGAACTCAAAATAATACTTTCAAGTACCAGGTGTACTCAAAAGTAGCACTCAGAAGTAAAACTCAAAAGTAGAACTTTGAAATAGTACACAAGTTGTACTCAGAAGTAGTACTCAGAAGTTGAACTCAAAAGTGGCAGTTCTCATAATTTGTAATAAAAAGTTCTACTGGTAGCCGTTTAATGCCCAACATCCGCCCTCCCCCCTTTAGTTCCCGTGTGCCCCCCATTTGCTCCCGTCTCCCTCGCCCTGATATGTGGTCACGATATGTCCATATTATTTGAGGTTGTGTTATTTTCTTGCTCTGCTGTCCCTTCCCCATCAACGTCCTCTAGTGTTGTACTTAATTGCGTTGTTAATTGCGCCCCTCCCACATTTTCACCCCAGTCCGCTTCTTCTGGCACGACCCCTGGGAGGGGTTGGCCCAATTTGAAGGGCCCTGGACGAGGCATTCCCCTCCATTTTTGTCCGGGGAGCAACCCCATGGAGAGGATGTCGTCCAACCCAGGAGGCGGAAGCACTGCATGCCCTGTGGCTCCCTCTGCAGGATTGCGCATAGTCCGTCTGCTTGCAGCGCTCCCAGGCACCCCTGGGACAACAGGCGCCCCTGGCAACTGGTGGTGAAAGGGATCCAGGGGCATGTAGGATGTATTTGAGGGGAAGGGGAGAGGGTGGGCCCCCTGGGACGCAGATAAAGGGGCCGAGGAGAGGGTGGTGGACGAGGGTCCGGGAGGGGGCGTTGTGGACGCCACGGGAGGGTCGTCTGCCCCTGAGGGAGTCGACGAAGATGGGGACGGGGCGGTTGAGACGGTCGTTGTACTGGTCGAGCTGTTAATCTGCATCATTTGGAACTCCTGATACAACATTTGGGGTGAGACGTGTTTCGTCATCTTCTGCTGCAGTCGATGTTGAAACAGTTGCTGCTGGAGTGTTTTAGTTGTGGGTGCTAGTGCTGCCCCAGGTGGGGGGTATGCAATGTCCTCTTTGGTCGTATCCAGGTGGCGCTCCACCTGCATGCTCTGCTTCATAGCGAGAATGCGATGGGGAGCCAGTTCAAAGTTGCCTGGGGCAGGCAGGCTGCGTCTCTTAGCAATGTGCACGGGCGGCTGGACTGGCCCTTCGTCCAGGGACCACTGGCGCATTCCAGGGGGACCGTGGGCAGCTTGCAAAGGACCGTGGGCAGCTTGGAGGGGACCGTGAGCAGCTTGGAGAGGACCGTGGGCAGCCTGGAGGGGCAGGGCGGCAGGGTGGGGGGCAGTGGCCCCCTGGGACGGCCCCTGGGGATCGAGACTGGTTTGGGTCGGGTGAGGGGGGTTGTTAGGTATCTGGACGGGGTTTCCGGCAGCTGCAGGAGGGGGCAGGTCATGGCGCAGGAAATACTGGTGATGCTGTTCCTGCAAGTGTCTTAACTGTTCCTGGCTCTGTTTTAAGGGGTACTGATGCTGCAACGTCACCATTTCCCTCCTCAGCTCGGCTACCCCATGAGCTCGCATGCTCTCTTTCAGTCTTTGTCTAAATGCACAACCTCCCGGAATCACGAGTCCATCCGAGGCCCTCCTGCCCTCTCGGAAACTAACGGGACTACGCGTCTGACTCCTGTCTGACGAGGAATCCTCAGAGGAGGTCTTAGCGTTGTTGCTGTTGCTGTGTTGAAACTTGCTGCTCACAGGGGGCGTCATTGTCACTCCAGGGGGCGCTCTTGTTGTTGGAATTCCTTCCGAGAGGTTGTTCCCCGTTGACGCCCCGTGATGCGTGGAGCAGGAGGATAAACTGGACATGAGATCCGCTTCCAGGTTAGAGTCGAAGCTGGCGAAGGGCGAGCTGATACCTGTTTCAAAAGAGAAAAGCATTTTATTTAGACAGCGCTTCATTAAACTGCAATTGTGAATTTTTCTCTCTGTCATCACTTCATAAAAATGTTTTAAAGTTAAAGCTAGAAATTTTACAATTTTCCTTTGTCAAATCAGTTCCAGCACTTAGACTCGAGTTGCTATATAGTCCACTTGGTAATAAAGGATCAAATTCTTAGATTGCAGTATAAGTTATAAATAAATAACATTTTGTAAAAACATAGATGCCCGGTATCTAATCTAATTGGAAATAAAACTTATTTACCTGTACTAATAGACTGGTCACTGCTATTGACGGTGTTCACGCGGGAGGTAGAGGAGACAGTAGAGGGCGCCATCTCTCCAAAAGCGCTGCTCGGAAGCAAACGGGGACCGGGGCCGAGACCATGGCCGAGGCTGTCACTAGTTCCGCTGAACATCCCCGAAGAATCACGCGACGAGTCACGTGACCCCGTCTGTGACCCTGCTCGTGACCCCCCAGCGCTCGTTGTACTGCGTCCTCCGCTGATGCTACTCCCAATCTTGGACTCGTCATCCCCGTCGTATCCCTCGTAACCCTCGTCGATCGACGTTGTGATCATCTGACTCGCTTGTGGGGTCGTCCCGACCTTCATCTGCTGATGCAGCTCCGGGCTGAACCTCCCTTGCGCCTCCAAGTCAGCCATGCCCATCTGCAAAGCAGAATGTAATAGATGAATGATGGAGGCCTTACGTCTTGTATTTATGCAATTGGTTAGCTAATAAGGACAGGAGGAGGACACAGAATGTAATAGAATGTGTAAGTTAATCTTGCATAACATGAGACACGGTTCTCCGAAGTCAAAAAGACAATTATTGATGAAGTCACCATAATTGTTGTATAATAATTGACATCAAATTACAATAACAGCAATGCAACATTGGTTAAATTGTGACATCTAGTGTTCAATGTACATCCTGGAACTTAAACAGACTAGACATAAAGAGCCTGTTCTTCCATTCAAATTTGAATTAACAGAAACTTAATGCTGCTTTTGAGCACATTCATAAACATGTTTGCCTAAGAGAAGGCCAGTGTTATTATTATCTAAACGGAGCATAAATAAATCTCGTCTCTTTGCAAGTCTTGGTATCTTCGTGGTTGCAGGACTAGGTTAAAACATTTATAAGTAAATGGACAATAAATAAAGGTAAGATTATAGATATATCACAGATTATTTAGACTTAGATGACACATGACTGTATACCATTTCATACTCCTTTGGCACAAAAGCATTACCTGTAGGTTCTGCAGGTGTCCTAACTGGGTCAGTTGGCCTGCAAACTGGCCCGTAAATTGACTGGCGAATTGGGCAGCGTGAACAGGAGGGGTGACGCAGTCTGTCGTACGACTGAACGCTCCGTGCTTTGTGCTGGCTAAACTGACTCGGTGCCTCAACATGGCCTGTTCTGCGATGGAACTAGGTCTTCTCTTTTTACTGTCGTTGACTCTTGCCTCTTTCAGTCGGTCTAGCAGGAGGTAGTAGATCGCCGTGTAGTGGTCGTAACTGTCGTTCCGCAACGCCTGAAGTGATAAAACGAGAATTGAGGTTATTATTATCGCAGTTTGAGAGATCACATCTAGTAGCTTGGCAATATATATCAAACATATCAATATCCTGATATCACAACTTGCAACATCCATAATAATATCGCACCCTTCTGCACAGTGACCCTGCTAAATAAGGGCATGCTTTCAACTTATAAAAGCGAGGGGTATTTTAACTGTACTGGTATAGGCTGGCAGCTGCCTCATTTTTGCAGGGTACCTGTTGGAGGATGAGATATATCGCAGACCAAGTAGGGCTTCGCAATATATGTTATTTACGATTGTTATTTTGTAAAGAGAAAGTGAAGATTACTTTGATCACAGTAATGTTCTATTTTGAAATATTGCATCAGAGAAATTAGATACTCTAAATTTAATAATACAGAATATAATTTGATTTCTTGGAGTGAATCCGAGTTTTACGCCTCAATGCCTCATCAGCACCAGTATGGGCTATGTTGAGGCAACTTCTGGAACTCTCCTTTGTAACAAATACCAAAATCATGAAAATCCACAATCAAGCATTAAAGTTCTGCTGCCAAGTTGTTAATTGAGCCTCATTCTCAGGTTTGGTTGCCATGGTGACTCAAGGAAAATTTAAAGGCAAAAAAAAATGTTCAAAACACTTGCGTTAACAGCTTAGGGTCAGATTTTTTTTTTTTTTTTTTTTTCAATCATCAAAATTTATAAAGATTTATCATAGGGTAAATTAAAATTATTTCCCTTAAGAGGAGCTTAGGCTACATTAAAATAACATAATTTCTTATCTTTCTCGTCGAAATTAGTATGAATTTAATCCAGTGCCCAATTGAATCATAACTTGATTTAATTGAAATATAAGAGGTATTTGAAATGCAAAAGAAAAATAACTAACTTTTCAATGTATCATTAATATTAACTACACAATATAAGCTTTTTAAAATAATTTAATTGAATGGCAATTTTTTTTTTTTTATTCATGAAAATGTGGGCTTGTTTATGGACCAAATAAACAACCTAGCCCCTCAAGTGTGCCAGAGGGCACAGATCAGCTGCCGAAATCAGACGCCCAACAGCCAATCAAAAAGGAGGATTCCCCAATGCCTGCCGCTATGGTAGGTGGCAGCACTGGTGGCCCTGGCTTGAGCCTCCTTTAGAGACAATTAGAATCACTTTCAGCAAAGTGATAGTCTATAACACACTGAACTTCCACCAAACTTCACTGAACTTTCACAAACTTCATTAGTCAAATAAAATAACGGAGAAATCCTCAAAATGACAGCCAAAAGAAATTCAAGAAACGCTCTAGTGGCAAGAAGAAATTCACGGTCAACTTCCAGAAGTCGATCAAGGTCAAACTCAAGGAGGAAGTTGACTTCAAGAAGTAGGTCAAGGTCAAACTCAAGAAGGAGATCATTGAGAGTAACGAGAAAAAGGTCGGCCTCAAGAAGAAGGCGGTCAAACAGCAGGAAGGCAACCACCTCAAGAAGTAGGTCAAGGTCAAGGTCAGGCTCAAGACGCAGGTCAAGATCAAGACCGGCTTCAAAGAGAAGGAGGTTGGCCTCCAGAAGGAGAAGGTCCGCCTCCAGAGGGAGAAGGTCCGCCTCCAGAAGGAGAAGGTCCGCCTCCAGAAGGAGAAGGTCAGCCTCCAGAGGGAGAAGGTCCGCCTCCAGAAGAAGGTCCGCCTCCAGAAGAAGGTCCGCCTCCAGAAGAAGGTCTGCCTCCAGAAGAAGGTCCGCCTCCAAAGGGAGAAGGTCCGCCTCAAGAAGACGCAGAGCTGCCTCCAGAAAGAACAAAGTCATGAGGGTGAGAAGAGGAGCAAAGCGCGCCAGGACATCAAGACGCCGCCGTTAAACCTGTTGCATCCAAGTCAAAGTCCTGCACCATTCAAGCCACAAAGACATTTACTTCATGCATCCACACTTCACAATATAATTTCATCAATTTTTAAATTTCGAATTTAAGCAAATTTCATATTTTCTAATGTGAATTTGGGTTTATTTTTTTTGATAATTGCCATAAATCAATTTGAATCCTTCATTGTTTTCACATCAGTGCTATCCATACATTTCTGTATCCACTTCCAAACAATGGAACTTAATAAATTCAATTTTTAATCATCAACTTTGAGTCTTCTTTACTTTTCAATGCATCATTAATATTGCATAATATTCACTTTTAAAATATCATAATTGAGCAGCAAATAATATTTTTATTAAGGAAATAATGAGTTTGTATATGCACCGGAAATAATTATTGGGGGTATGATTCACTTTAGCGGGCCGTGAAAATCACCATATTTGGAGAACAATAGATTTGTGACGTCATGTCATTGTAACCATGCAAGAAATGTTGACATGACGCAATCAACACATGACGACGATCTCTTTTGGTGACGCAAAAAGTAGCAAAATACACTAAAAAAGCAAGTTTTAGTGACTTATTCGTTGCAGTTTGTTGAAATAATGCTATGGAAACCAATCTGCAGGGGTGTGGGGGCGGCAACCCCCACGTTAACCACTAAAAAACAATTTTTTTCGGTTGCCAAATATGGTCATATTGACGGCCCGCTATAGTGAATTTTTTCCATAATTAGAGTTTGTGTATCCACCAAAAAATTAATAAGCTACCAAGCCCCTCAAGTGTGCCTAAAGGCCAAGATTAACTGACAGGATCAATCTGGAATGCACGGTCGATGAAGGACCTTAGGTAGCTAGTACCGACTTCTATGATTTGATCGGTCGAGAGAACAATGTAATCAACATCTGCTGATTCACAATTGCTTTGTGACATCACACACTACCTGAGCACTTGTCCACTGATATGTGGATAGCAACAAGTCTGGACAGGATCTGCCATCTGCCACCAAACAGCCAATCAAAAACGCATATATTCTCTAATGCCTGTCGCTATGGTAGGCGGCAGCACTGGTGGCGCTGGGTTGAGCCTCCTTTTGAGACAATAAGAATCATTTTCAGCAAAGTGATAGTGTATAACACACGGAACTTTCACCAAACTTCACTGAACTTACACCAAACTTCATAAGTCAATACAATAACGGAGAAATCCTCAAAATGACAGCCAGAAGAAATGCAAGAAACACTCTAGTGGCAAGAAGAAATTCACGGTCAACTTCAAGAAGTCGATCAAGGTCAAGGTCAAATTCAAGGAGGAGGTTGACCTCAAGAAGTAGGTCAAGGTCAAACTCAAGAAGGAGATCATTGAGAGTAACGAGAAAAAGGTCGGCCTCAAGAAGAAGGCGGTCAAACAGCAGGAGGGCAACCACCTCAAGAAGTAGGTCAAGGTCAAGGTCAGGCTCAAGACGTAGGTCAAGATCAAGATCGGCATCAAAGAGAAGGAGGTTGGCCTCCAGAAGGAAAAGGTCCGCCTCCAGAAGAAGGTCCGCCTCCAGAAGAAGGTCCGCCTCCAGAAGAAGGTCCGCCTCCAGAGGGAGAAGGTCCGCCTCCAGAGGGAGAAGGTCCGCCTCCAGAAGGAGAAGGTCCGCCTCAAGAGGGAGAAGGTCTGCTTCAAGAAGACGCAGAGCTGCCTCCAGAAAGAACAAAGTCATGAGGGTGAGAAGAGGAGCAAAGCGCGCCAGGACATCAAGACGCCGCCGTTAAACCTGTTGCATCCAAGCCAAAGTCCTGCACCATTCAAGCCACAAAGACATTTACTTCATGCATCCACACTTCACAATATAATTTCGGCAATTTTTAAATTTCGAATTTAAGCAAATTTCATATGAATTTGAAATTTTCATTTTCTTTAAATCTGTGCTATCCATACATTTCTGTATCCACTTTTCAAAGAACAGAACTTAATAAACTCTATTTTCAATCATCAACTTAGACTCTCCTCTTTACTATTCAAGGCATCATTAATATTACATAAAATTAATATTAACTTTTAAAATAATTTAATTGAGCAGCCAATGTTATTTTCTTATTAATTAACTAATGGGAGTTTATATATATATGCTCCAAATAAACTACCAAGCCCCTGAAGTGTAAGGCTCTGGATGGGGGGATATGGGGGACAGGGAACTCAAAAGTAAAACGGCCAAGGGACAGAGGGACATAAAACTCCATTCAGAGCTTAGGGACAGGGAATTCAAAAGTACCATTAGTAAAATTGCAAAGGGACAGGGAATTCAAAAGTAAAATGACCAAGGGACAGAGGGACATCTTTGTAGCTTTGCTTTCTAGCAGGCTTGGGCCGTAACCTTGTATCCTGGTTATTGGCCCCCCCGTTTCATCACTTCTGGATTGCTTGGATTTTCATGCGTAGATTGCTCAAGTCGACAGTGTATTAGTTCAAGGGTCAATTAATAAGTAAATTACACTCCCAAAAATGTCAAGTTCCAATCACCACTTCCTGGGCTGATAAAAAACAAACCAACACCGTGCAAAAACATTATGATAAGACCTTGCAACAACAACAACGAATTGTGGAACTACACAGTAGTTGGAGATTAGAAATACAAATATACTTTTTTTTTTTTTTTTTACTATATTTTATTAGTCCATACCTTCGTAAATATTTTCAAGTATTGTAATTTATTTACTTAATTTTTTATTCTTTTTTAAAATTCAAACTTGAATAGAAATTTCACGATATGATTCCTTTTTTTAGCCATAGATATAATCCACCAAGGGGTGCAATTTAAGACAGGTACCACCATGCTCTTAGACCATCAACATAAAACTCCATTCAGAGCTTAGGGACAGGGAATTCAAAAGTACCATCAGTAAAATTGCAAAGGGACAGGGAATTCTAAAGCACCATTAGTAAAATTGCAAAAGGACAGGGAATTCAAAAGTAAAATGACCAAGGGACAGGGGGACACAAAACCCCATCCGGAGCCTCAAGTGTGCCTAAAGGCCGAGATTAACGGACAGGATCAATCTTGAATGCACTGTCGATGAATGACCTTAGGTGGCTAGTACCGACTACTACGATTTGATTGGTCGAGAGAACAATGCAATCAACATCCGCCGATTCACAGTTGCTTTGTGACATCACACACTACCTGAGCACTAGTCTTAGCCACTGATATGTGGTTAGCAACAAGTCTGGACAGGATCTGCCACCTAACAGCCAATCAAAAATGCAGATTCTCCGATGCCTGTTGCTACGGTAGGTGGCAGCACTGGTGGCCCTGGGTTGAGCCTCCTTTTGAGACAATAAGAATCACTTTCAAGAAAGTATCAGTGCAGAACACACTTAAAACTTTCACCAAACTTACTCCAAACTTCATTAATACAAGAAATCACGGAGAAATTAAAATGACAGCCAAAAGAAATTCAAGAAAGGGTTTAGTGGCAAGAAGAAATTTACAGTTGGCTGCAATAATGGCTTTTCCTGGGAAAAGAAGTAGGTCAAGATCGAGATCAAGATCAAACTCAAGACAAAGGAGGGCTACTTCCAGAAGTAGGTCAAGGTCAAACTCAAGAAGGAGATCATTGAGATCAGCAAGAAAAAGGTCGGCCTCAAAAAGAAGGAGGTCAAACAGGAGGGCAACCACCTCAAGAAGTAGGTCAAGGTCAGGCTCAAGACGTAGGTCAAGATCAAGATCGGCTTCAAAGAGAAGGAGGTTGGCCTCCAGAAGGAGAAGGTCCGCCTCCCGAAGGAGGTCCGCTTCTCGAAAGAGGTCCAACTCCCGAAGGAGAAGGCCCGCCTCCAGAGGGAGAAGGTCCGCTTCCAGAAGGAGAAGGTCCGCCTCCAGAGGGAGAAGGTCCGCCTCCAGAGGGAGAAGGTCCGCCTCCAGAAGGAGAAGGTCCGCCTCCAAAGGGAGAAGGTCTGCCTCAAAAGTGAGAAGGTCCGCCTCCAAAGGGAGAACCACCTCAAGAAGACGCAGAGCTGCCTCCAGAAAGAACAAAGTCATGAGGATGAGAAGAGGAGCCAAGCGCGCCAGAACATCGAGACGCCGCCGTTAAACCTGTTGCACAAAAGCAAAAGTCCTGCACTATTCAAGCCACAAAGACATTTACTTCATGAATCCATACTTCACAATACAATTTCGGAAATTTTAAACTTTGAATTTAAACAAATTTCATATTTTCTTACATGAACTTGGGTTTAATTTTTGAAATCATTGCCAAACATGAATTTGAAATTTGAAATTTTCTTTAAATCTGCGCCATCCATACATTTCTGTATCCACTTTTCAAAGAACAAAACTTAATAAATTCTATTTTTAATCATCAACTTTGACTGTTTTCTTTACTTTTCAATGCATCGTTAATATAACATAATATTAACTTTTAAAATAATTTAATTGAGAAGCAAATTTTATTTCTTTATTAATGAAATAATGGGAGTTTGTATATGCACCAAATAAGCTACCAAGCCCCTCAAGTGTGAGGCTCTGGATGGGGGGACAGGGAATTCAAAAGTAAAATGACCAAGGGACAGGGGACTCAAAAGTAAATTACCAAGGGACAGGGAATTCAAAAGTACAACAGCCAAGGGACAGAGGGACATAAAACTCCATTCAGAGCTAAGGGACAGGGAATTCAAAAGTACCATTAGTAAAATTGCAAAGGCACAGGGAATTCAAAAGTACCATTAGTAAAATTGCAAAGGGACAGGGAACTCAAAAGTAAAATGACCAAGGGACAGGGAATCCAAAAGTAAAATGACCAAGGGACAGGGAACTCAAAAGTAAAATGACCAAGGGACAGGGAATCCAAAAGTAAAATGACCAAGGAACAGAGGGACATATAACTCCATTGAGAGCTTAGGGACAGAGAATTCAAAAGTACCATTAGTAAAATTGCAAAGGGACAGGGAATTCAAAAGTAAAATGACCAAGGGACAGGGGACTCAAAAGTAAAATGACCAAGGGACAGGGAATTTAAAAGATAGACGGCCAAGGGACAGAGGGACATAAAACTCCATTCAGAGCTTAGGGACAGAGAATTCAAAAGTACCATTAGTAAAATTGCAAAGGGCAGGGAATTCAAAAGTAAAATGACCAAGGGACAGGGAATTCAAAAGTAAAATGACCAAGGGACAGGGAATTCAAAACAGGGTTCCCACAAAATCGCAACTTCAAAATTCCCTACTATTTCCACACTTTTTCCAGACTGTTTCGAACTTTTTCCAGACCAAAGCTCGCTCATCAATATCATGGTTTGCTTGAAGAATGACCATATGCTAAGAATTTAACAAAATTTAGCTACTGGTATGTACAAATCCCTAAATTCACAGTTGAATAAGTACTGAACAATAATTAATAAAGCTAGTGTACTGCAGTCTGCAACAGGTTTGCTGCTGGGCACACTTTGTTATTGTCAAATGACGCAGCTTTCCTGACAGGGTTCCCACAGATTTCCAAGAATAAAATTCATGGGTTTATCATGGATTTTCCATGGGTCAAAAACAATTTTTCATGGGTGATATGCGGAACTTGTACTCAAGCTTTTCCATAATTTTTTTGGAGACATATATTTATTGAAACTCACTATAGATGTCCATTGATCAATCCCTGCAAAGGTGCCACTTCATATTCAAGTTACTCTTCAAGAAAAGAAGAATCTGATTTAAAAATAAAGCCAACTCTATTTTCGTTTTTTTTAAACCAGGAAAATAGGCCAAAAAATCTTGAAAATGCTGTCAGATTGACTCCTAAGGCCACACATAATTGATTCTTAGCTTCGCGGACAAGCCGACACAATAGATTTACTGCCGATGGAAAAAAAAAAATGGAAAAAAATTTTTTGACATTATAAATTTTTTTTTTTCAACTTTTATTTTTTGTCCTACCGACCGACCCTAGAAAAAGGGCCTTGAGAGGAATCCGAGAAGCTAAAGATCAATTATGTGTGGCCTAAATGACAATTTGGTAAACTGGGGGTGAAAGAAAGCAGAGGAACCTCTGGAATTGCAATTAGCATTGTTATAGACGGTTGCTGTAACTGCAAAAGGCAATTGTCAATTCAATTGACTGCTTTTTGTCTACTTGACACACATGCACAATTGTTCCTGTGGGCAATAATACAGGGTGTCTGCAGCTTTTTTGAAACCAAATTCCAGGCTTTTTCCAGGCTTTTCCAGGCCAAATTTTCCTAAATTCCAGGCCAATTTGTTGATGAACTGACCAACTAATGACACGATACAAGCATTTTTTTCTGAACACGACATTCGTCCTTTGGTCCCATCATCGCTAAAAATTGCCAAAAATTTAGCAGTGGACTATTTTTATTTCCATGCAAACTAAATTCCAGGCTTTTCCAGGCCTTTTTTTCAAAATGCTGGTTTTTCCAGGCTTTTCAAGGCCTGGAAATTGAGAAACCAAATTCCAGGCTTTTCCAGGATTGGCAGACACCCTGTAATAAGAGTGGTTTAATTACTGGCTCAGTTTTATCTTATTCCCGACTTTTTCCCGACATTCCCGACCGGGAAACGACTTTTAAGAATTCCCGACTTTTTCCCTGTTTCTCAATACCGTGGGAACCCTGTCAAAAGTAAAATGACCAAGGGACAGGGAACTCAAAAGTAAAATGACAAAGGGACAGGGAACTCAAAAGTAAAATGACTAAGGGACAGGGAATTAAAAAAAAAATGGCAAAGGGACAGAGGGACATAAAACTCCATTCAGAGCTTAGGGACAGGGAATTCAAAAGTAGCATCAGTAAAATTGCAAAGGGACAGGGAATTCAAAAGTAGCATCAGTAAAATTGCAAAGGGACAGAATTCAAAAGTAAAATGACCAAGGGACAGGGAATTTAAAAGTTAGACGGCCAAGGGACAGAGGGACATAAAACTCCATTCAGAGCTAAGGGACAGGGAATTCAAAACTACCAGCTAGTAAAATTGCAAAAGGACAGGGAATTCAAAAGTAAAATGACCAAGGGACAGGGGGACACAAAACCCCATCCGGAGCCTCAAGTGTGCCTAAAGGCCGAGATTAACGGACAGGATCAATCTTGAATGCACTGTCGATGAAGGACCTTAGGTAGCTAGTACCGACTTCTATGATTGGATTGGTTGAGTGAACAATGTAATCAACATCCACCAATTCACAATTGCTTTGTGATGTCACACTCTACCTGAGCACTTGTCCACTGATATGTGGTTAGCAACAAGTCTGGACAGATTCTGCCACCTGACAGCCAATCAAAAATACAGATTCTGATTCTCCGATGCCTGTTGATATGGAAGGTGGCAGCACTGGTGGCCCTGGGTTGAGCCTCCTTTTGAGACAATACGAATCACTTTCAAGAAAGTATCAGTGCAGAACACACTTAAAACTTTCACCAAAGTTACTCCAAACTTCATCAATACAAGAAATCACGGAGAAATTAAAATGACAGCCAAAAGAAATTCAAGGAAGGGTTTAGTGGCAAGAAGAAATTCACTGCTGGCTGCAATAATGGCTTTTCCTGGGAAAAGAAGTAGGTCAAGATCGAGATCAAGACCAAACTCAAGACAAAGGAGGGCTACTTCCAGAAGTAGGTCAAGGTCAAATTCAAGAAGGAGATCATTGAGATCAGCAAGAAAAAGGTCGGCCTCAAGAAGAAGGAGGTCAAACAGAAGGAGGGCAACCACCTCAAGAAGTAGGTCAAGATCAAGATCAACCTCAAGACGCAGGTCAAGATCAAGATCGGCTTCAAAGAAAAGAAGGTCCGCCTCCAGAAGAAGGTCCGCCTCCAGAAGAAGGTCCGCCTCCAGAAGAAGGTCGGCCTCCAGAAGAAGGTCCGCCTCCAGAAGAAGGTCCGCCTCCAGAAGGAGAAGGTCTGCCTCCAGAGGGAAAAGGTCCGCCTCTAGAGGGAGAAGGTCCGCCTCTAGAGGGAGAAGGTCCGCCTCCAGAAGGAGAAGGTCCACCTCCAGAGGGAGAAGGTCCGCCTCCAGAAGGAGAAGGTCCGCCTCCAAAGGGAGAAGGTCCGCCTCCAAAGGGAGAAGGTCCGCCTCCAAAGGGAGAAGGTCCACCACAAGAAGACGCAGAGCTGCCTCCAGAAAGAACAAAGTCATGAGGGTGAGAAGAGGAGCCAAGCGTGCCAGGACATCGAGACGTCGCCGTTAGAGCCTGTTGCATCCAAGCCAAAGTCCTGCACCATTCAAGCCACAAAGACATTTACTTCATGCATCCACACTTCACAATATAATTTTGTCAATTTTTAAAATTCGAATTTAAGCAAATTTCATATTTTCTAATGTGAATTTGGGTTTTATTTTTGAAATCATTGCCAAACATGAATTTGAAATTTTCATTTTCTTTAAATCAGTGCTATCCATACATTTCTGTATCCACTTTCAAAGAAGAAAACTTAATAAATTCTATTTTTAATCATCAACTTTGACTCTCTTTTTTATAATGGGAGTTTGTATATGTACTAAATAAGCTACCAAGCCCCTCAAGTGTGAGGCTCTGGATGGGGGGTTAGGGGGACAGGGAACTCAAAAGTAAAATGACCAAGGGACAGGGAACTCAAAAGTAAAATGGCCAAGGGACAGAGGAACATAAAACTCCATTCAGAGCTTAGGGACAGGGAATTCAAAAGTACCATTAGTAAAATTGCAAAGGACAGGGAATTGAAAAGTAAAATTACCAAGGGACAGGGAACTCAAAGGTAAAATGACCAAAGGACAGAAGGACATAAGACTCCATTCAGAGCTAAGGGAAGGGGGATTCAAAAGTACCATTAGTACAAGAATCCGCTGATTCAAAGCCTGGCTCAAGTGGCAGTGATGATGGCGAAATATGTAGCAATGCTGGTGAAATAGTTAAGTCTACTTTATACATGGTTTGGAAATGGCAGAGAAAGATGGTTCTGAATTGCAGCAAGTGAAGTGTCGTTATTGTGGTTGCTGAGAATTGATGTGCTGTTTACCTCTGCAGCTTCAGTTGAATAGGGGAGAGTGGGGCATAACCAACCCCCGGGGCATAACCATCCGCCCAGTGGTTCCAGGTGATTGGTTCCACATAGTGAAAATATTGCTAGAGCAGGTGATTTTACTTGTGTGAGACAACTTTTTACTGGCAGGGGATGCAAGCAAAAGGCAGAAGTTGAACCAGGGACGGACACAGGGGGGGGGGGGGATGAGTGGGATGCATCCCCCTCACCAGACCAAAATATTATTATTTTTACATGTTAATTTTATCATCGCACGGTCGCGTTATGTTGCGAACTATACGTTCCGCAACGCGATAGCCCGATAGACCCCCCACCGGAATTTTCTGGATCCCCCCCTGGGCAGAACCAAATTGAACAGATCAGTTTGCTTTCTTTAAGCAGCTTCATCTTATTTTTACATGTGATGGTATTTGTGATGACATTCAACATGAAGGATATGTAAGTGAACGCTGATAGGCATTGTGTTGGTTCATATTCTGACAAATTTTCAAATGGGATTTAACTCTCCTTAAATCACGTCATGAGTGATGACAGGGGTAGTGGCCGTTTTACCTTTTTTTCCAATTCTCGAATTTTCCCAATTTCCTCTATTGGAAGATTGAAAGAAAAAAATGGCGCAATTGAAAAAAAAATTTTTTTTTTTAATTTCGGAGAAAAAAAAATTTTAATCTTGGAACAAAAAATTTTTAAATTTGAAAAACAGAAGTTGCCCGATCTCCTCTTTGTGAAAAAAAAAAGAAGAAATTAGTAAAATTTTTTTTAAAAAAATTTGGGAAATTTGGGAAATTACTTGCCATACATCTAGCATCCCAAACAAGCCAATAAAACACAAAAACAGATATATTGAACCTATATTTATTGAAAAATTGTGATGACTGACAATATCTTCAGACAGTAACTCCTGTGGCGAGCCAGGCTAAAAATTGCAGAGGGACAGGGAATTCAAGAGTAAAATGACCAAGGGACATGGGGACACAAAACCCCATCCAGAGCCTCAAGTGTGCCTAAAGGCCGAGATTAACAGACAGGATTAATCTTGAATGCACTGTCGATGAATGTGGCTAGTACCGACTTCTATGATTTGATTGGTCGAGAGAACAATGCAATCAACATCCGCCGATTCACAATTGCTTTGTGACATCAAACACTACCTGAGAACTACTCTTAGCCACTGACATGTGGTTAGCAACAAGTCTGGACAGGAACTGCCACCTAACAGCCAATCAAAAATGCAGATTCTCCGATGCCTGTAGCTACGGTAGCTGGCAGCACTGGCGGCCCTAGGTTGAGCCTCCTTTTAAGACAATAAGAATCACTTTCAAGAAAGTAGCAGTGCAGAACACACTTAAAACTTTCACCAAACTTACTCCAAACTTCATTAATACAAGAAATCACGGAGAAATCAAAATGACAGCCAAAAGAAATTCAAGGAAGGGTTTAGTGGCAAGACGAAATTCACTGCTGGCTGCAATAATGGCTTTTCCTGGGAAAAGAAGTAGGTCAAGATCGAGATCAAGACCAAACTCAAGACAAAGGAGGGCTACTTCCAGAAGTAGGTCAAGGTCAAATTCAAGAAGGAGATCATTGAGATCAGCAAGAAAAAGGTCGGCCTCAAGAAGAAGGAGGTCAAACAGAAGGAGGGCAACCACCTCAAGAAGTAGGTCAAGATCAAGATCAGGCTCAAGACGTAGGTCAAGATCAAGATCGGCATCAAAGAGAAGGAGGTTGGCCTCCAGAAGGAAAAGGTCCGCCTCCAGAAGAAGGTCCGCCTCCAGAAGAAGGTCCGCCTCCAGAAGAAGGTCCGCCTCCAGAAGAAGGTCCGCCTCCAGAAGAAGGTCCGCCTCCAGAAGGAGAAGGTCCGCCTCCAGAGGGAGAAGGTCCGCCTCCAGAGGTAGAAGGTCCGCCTCCAGAGGGAGAAGGTCCACCTCCAGAAGAAGGTCTGCCTCCAGAGGAAGAAGGTCCGCCTCCAGAGGGAGAAGGTCCGCCTCCAGAAGAAGGTCCGCCTCTAGAGGGAGAAGGTCCGCCTCCAGAGGGAGAAGGTCCGCCTCAAGAAGACGCAGAGCTGCCTCCAGAAAGAACAAAGTCATGAGGGTGAGAAGAGGAGCAAAGCGCGCCAGGACATCAAGACGCCGCCGTTAAACCTGTTGCATCCAAGCCAAAGTCCTGCACCATTCAAGCCACAAAGACATTTACTTCATGCGTCCACACTTCACAATATAATTTCGGCAATTTTTAAACCTTGATGAATTTAATCAAATTTCATATTTTATAATGTGAATTTCGGTTTAATTTTTGAAATCATTGCCAAACATGAATTTGAAATTTTCATTTTCTTTAAATCTGTGCCATCCATACATTTCTGTATCCACTTTTCAAAGAAAACTTCATAAATTATATTTTTAATCATCAACTTTGACTCTCCTCTTTACTTTCAAAGGCATCGTTAATATAACATAACATTAACTTTTTAAATAATTTAATTGAGAAGCAAATGTTATTTCTTTATTAATGATGAAATAATGGGAGTTTGTATATGCACCAAATAAGCTACCAAGCCCCTCAAGTGTGAGGCTCTGGATATGGGGGGCAGGGAATTCATAAGTAAAATGACCAAGGGACACGGAACTCAAAAGTAAAACGGCCAAGGGACACAGGAACATAAAACTCCATTCAGAGCTTAGGGACAGGGAATTCAAAAGTTAAAAAAATACCGTGCAAAGCACTGGAAGGTTTGAATCTCGAATTTGAAAACGAGAAGGCACATAAAGATTATGTGCAAAGGTCGGTGGAAGTATAATTTTTGCTGAAAACTAGAATGCATGAGATGCACAAACATATATATCTGCTTGCCGTGCAAGCATAAACTGAGGTTCTCCAGGTAGGGAAATTTGATTCACCAAACTTCTATCCACCAAATTCAATCTGCCTCTCTTCTATTCACCACATTCGATTAACTCAACTTCTATCCATCAAATTCCATCCAACAGATGTCATCTACCCACTTTAATCCCAATTGCTTCAACCAAATTTTCTCCATCCACTATTATCCATCAAATTATATTTCCCCTATTCTATCTATGAAATTCTATGCACCCACTTCATCCTACAATGATAACTGACAGAAGAGTTTGGAAAAACCAGCATTTTTAGCTTTTTATACCAGACATTCCGTTGAAAAATAATAGCCTTATAACTGCTCAGAATCAATATCAAGCTACATAAAAACCCCCTGCCAAATAGGCTTCGGCCCTGCGGGCCTCATCAAGGTCATCTGGAACCCCCCCCCCTTTCCTGGATCATTTTTCTAATTTGGGACTTTCAAGAAATGTGCTGGTATTGTCCATGCAATACATTAGGTGGCTCTCATGGTGTGGCAATCTGCCTGTGTGGACATGGAATAAGGAGACAAGTGAATTATGGAAATAAAAGCATAAATATAAGGAGGATAGACCTGTAATGCTGCATTTCTGGAGTTCATTCATAGATATGCAAACTGGCACAGACAGAAAGTCAGAATTGGGCTTAGAAATTGAGTAATTGAGCGGCATATGTCCTGTCTTCAGCCACCCGTCAATCCAGCACAACACCTATCGCAATAGGTGAGAGATTCTCACCTAATGACCAAGGGGCAGGGGACACAAAACCCCATCCAGAGCCTCAAGTGTGCCTAAAGGCCGAGATTAACCGACAGGATTAATCTTGAATGCACTGTCGATGAATGACCTTAGGTAGCTAGTACCGACTTCTATGATTTGATTGGTCGAGAGAACAATGTAATCAACATCTGCTGATTCACAATTGCTTTGTGATGTCACACACTACCTGAGCACTTGTCCACTGATATGTGGATAGCAACAAGTCTGGACAGGATCTGCCAGCTGCCACCTAACAGCCAATCAAAAACGCAGATTCTCCAATGCATGTCGCTACGGTAGGTGGCAGCACTGGTTGCCCTGGGTTGAGCCTCCTTTTGAGACAATAAGAATAACTTTCAAGAAAGTATCAGTGCAGAACACACTTAAAACTTTCACCAAACTTACTCCAAACTTCATTAATACAAGAAATCACGGAGAAATCAAAATGACAGCCAAAAGAAATTCAAGAAAGGGTTTAGTGGCAAGAAGAAATTTACAGTTGGCTGCAATATTGGCTTTTCCTGGGAAAAGAAGTAGGTCAAGATCGAGATCAAGACCAAACTCAAGACAAAGGAGGGCCACTTCCAGAAGTAGGTCAAGGTCAAATTCAAGAAGGAGATCATTGAGATCAGCAAGAAAAAGGTCGGCCTCAAGAAGAAGGAGGTCAAACAGAAGGAGAGCAACCACCTCAAGAAGTAGGTCAAGATCAAGATCAAGGTCAGGCTCAAGATGTAGGTCAAGATCAAGATCGGCTTCAAAGAGAAGGAGGTTGGCCTCAAGAAGGAAAAGGTCTGCCTCCAGAAGAAGGTCCGCTTCTCGAAGGAGGTCCGCTTCCCGTAGGAGGTCCGCCTCCAGAAGGAGAAGGTCTGCCTCCATAGGGAGAAGGTCTGCCTCCAGAGGGAGAAGGTCCGCTTCCCGAAGGAGGTCCGCCTCCAGAAGGAGAAAGTCCGCCTCTAGAGGGAGAAGGTCCGCCTCTAGAGGGAGAAGGTCCGCCTCCAGAAGGAGAAGGTCCGCCTCCAAAGGGAGAAGGTCCGCCTCTAGAGGGAGAAGGTCTGCCTCTAGAGGGAAAAGGTCCGCCCCAAGAAGACGCAGAGCTGCCTCCAGAAAGAACAAAGTCATGAGGGTGAGAAGAGGAGCCAAGCGCGCCAGGACATCGAGACGTCGCCGTTAAACCTGTGGTATCCAAGGAAAAGTCCTGCACTATTCAAGCCCCAAACACATTTCCTCAATGCATCCACACTTCACAATATAATTTCAGCAATCTTTAAATTTTTAATTTGTGACATGAAATCTGTACATTATTTTTGAAACCATTGTCATAGTCTACATCAATTTGAAATTTAATTTTTTTTAATCTTTGTTATCCATACATTTCTGTGTACTTTCAAAGAATGAACCCAATAAATTCAATTTTTAATCATCAACTTTGACTCTCCTCATCTATCCTAACCCTAACAGAATCTGAAAGCTAATAAAATTAATATTCAACTTTTTCGAATTTATCATGAGCCAAAGCATCATAAGACATTTTGTCCCTTTTATGTAATTATTTTGTATAGATCTATTTTATTAAACATGGTGTATCTTTTGAACTTACACCAATAAATTGAACTGAAATAGATAGGCCTACGCCAGAGAGACAATAGAGCCTCCCTCTGGTTCTGCCTTGTGCCTCATTCTGAAATTGGTCCATAGCCCGCCCTGTGCAAAGGGCACCATGGCAACATCATTCATATCACAATGTGATGATGTCATAACATGGCAACATTATTAATATCACAATGTAATGATGTCATAATCATATTGTTGGATGGCATCACAGCATAATTCTAGCTCAGTGTAGCACCCTCTGTCAAAAACAGTTCGCCTCATAAATTTTGCGATAGTGGAATTATGGAATAGTAAGAATTAGGAAATTGATGGAAGTTGTGAACGAATGGGCGTCTGTGATCATTATGAAATTTTATCTTCTAAATATTAAGCATTTGATTCAAAAATATCTATAAATCATAAACTAAAACAACTCCTTCTGATATTTTTACAAAAAACAAGAATCCGTAGCTTGCAAAACGTACCTCAAGAGTTTTGCGCTGGTCGATTCCTAAGCTCTGCATGATAACTAACGTCTGTTCGCTGAATTCTCCTGGTTTGAGATCTAGGTCAGGCTCACTAGAGGGCAGCAGTGCCTTTGCAAGAGCGCCATCTAGCTGCATCCACTTGTGTTGCTTGATTTGTGCGATTGTGTAGCGCTTTTTTGGGTCGAGAATTAACATACGTCGAACCAGACTTTCACATTCTGAAAAAAAAAGACATTTTAAAGTTATACATGAGATTATTTGATTTATTGGGAGCAAAAATCTACTTTTGTGATTATTATATCCTCTGTTTATCAGCATGTCCGTTACTGATGATCTCACAATAGACAATGTTGAAATATATATATATCGCCAAACTAAATTTATAACAATAGGGTAGATATCATAAAGGCCATGCATCGAATAACAGTAAAAACTTTTGGTTTACTGTTTCCAATAAAAGGGATCTTTTTTTTTTGGTTAAAAAAAACTAGTATTCTGCTTCCATCTAGCCCCAATGTGTTAATTTAGGAAAGCTTCTATGAAATTTGTCTATTCAGTATCGAGCTAGCCGCTAGCAAAAGGTAACCAACAGCAGAGCTCAGCTAATTATTCGTATAAATTAGTTTTTTGATGCATAAATTAATTTCTAATCACCTGTTGACATGAAGAAGGGTATCCTAAACCGCCCAGACAGAACTCGATCTCGTAACGTGGGTAAATTCTGCCCGTCAAACGGTAAAGATCCACAGACTAGTACATATAATACAACGCCAAGGCTCTGAAAAAGATAATACCAGCAAATTCATACAAGGGCAAACATGATATCAAAATTCATAAAGTTCACTGATCAATTTAACATAATCAATAGAAGTTGATCACTCGTTACAACATTTGATATAAACAATTTTAATTTTGTCAAGCTTCCTCCCAACTTTATAATTTACTGAATATGCAATAAAACACCATTTTGGCCGAAAAATTAAACTTGACACAACTTTTCATGTGCAACAAGTGTAAGGCCAGCAATAATTGATCATTAGCTTCTCAGACTTTCTCAAAGAGCTTTTTCTTTGGTCAGAGGGTAGTACGAGGGGAAAAAAAGCTGTAAGCCCCTTTTTTTTTCATAGGTACAAAATCTGTTAGTTTGGTCGAGGAGCCAAAAATTAGATATGTCTGTCCTCAAATGGTCACATTAAAAAAACACCAAACCACAGGCGAAGTCCTATAATCAATCAGCATAATAAGTATTCTCTGAGTATCCTTACCCATATATCAATCTGGGGCCCGTGGTATTTCTTTCCCTCGAACACCTCCGGGGCGGCATAGGGAGGGCTCCCACACCATGTGCACAGCTGTTCCCCAGTGTTAAAGAAGTTGCCAAAGCCAAAATCTGAAAAAAAACATTTACATTTTAAAATGTTTTCAGAATCATTAACATTTTCAAAATGTCTTTTCCATCTAGTATGTACATTGTATAACTATGAAGGTTTAATCCCGAACTTTGGAATTCATAATTTTGTGAAGATTTCATAACACAAAGGCTTTCACCCTTCTCTCAAGGGTTCTGGTGAGTCAAATTGAAGACCGTTGTATTATGAAATCTACACAAAATCTATGCAGTCGCCTTGTAAGCCCAAGAGCATTGGATGCGTTTTCTTGTTTTATAATCATCTGTATTATTTCTTCTGGAAACTATGTTTTCTTCCGAGCATGTCAATAACAAGCATACATACATTGTCACACAAGCATACATACATTAACAATTTCTTAATTTTTTTGAAAAATAATCAAACCAGAATAAAAATTGAATTCCAAATTAATCAGTTGAAATTAGGATCTCACAATTGCACATTGTTTTGGCGAAAATGTAAGACGCTTAGCGCTTATTAGCAGTCCATCCGATTCACTCACCTGCTATCTTGATATTCATATTAACGTCTAGGAGCAAGTTTTCGGCCTTCAGGTCTCGGTGCACCACTCGTCTATTGTGACAATATTCTACGGCCTGCAAAATCTGCCAGAACTTAAGACGAGCTTCCTTCTCGGGCATTCGGCCATGTTTAGCAATATACTCTGAAAAGACACAAAAATAGTCAATTAACACTACTTTGTCAAAGGTTATAAGGTGACTTATATCATATATGCACTGCATTTGACATCAAATTTGCCAATGTTTTGTTTTGCACATGTTTACATGGCTGGAAAAAGTAAGGAATAGGGAAATCGGGCATGTCATTGCCTGGAAATTTCTAAATCTCATTGGAAAGCTCAGTCGCTTGATACGCAACATTCCCAGGAAATTTGTCATACTTAATCAAATTGGTGCGGAAATTCACATTTTTTCTAGCCCTGCTTATTTCAAACATTTGACAAATCAACTGTTTGTCCAATATCTTAAGGTCTACCTTTTGTTTACCTCTGGCTCTCTCTATCTATCTAAACCCTCTCACTTACATGTATGTATTGTATACCACAATTTTTAGCTGTGTTTTATCTCATTGTACTCGTTATCGCCACAGTCAAACTTATAAAATAATGTCAATCAATGTTCGTAATTACCAATTGTAATAATTAACCTAACAGATCGATTAATTTCGGATGACGTTATACAATGTAATGTACATGTACATTGTTCATATATATATTGTCATATTCTAATATAACAGTAGATATATCAGTCACACCCTATTATGGCCTGGCCTTGACAAGGCGCTAAAAATAGAAACTTAGAATTTCAGGTAAAAGCTATAAAGTACACTAATCACTAATTGGGTTTCAGTTCTATTGTGATAATATCATGAGTCAGCAGACTTACTTATTGCTAGGTTATCTATCTATCTATTAGTTTGTCAGTCCTTCATCTGTCTGTCTGTTTATCTATCTATTAGTCTATCAAACTGTTGTTCTCTCCTTCTTTGCATCTCTCTACATTACCACCTATGAGCCTATTATTGCCCTAATTATGATCTATTTATCTGACCATCTGAATTTGATCCATCAAACTTCCTGTCCAATGAATACATCTATCGAGTGAGATATTTTCCTATCTTTTGTCTGAACTCTCAACATGCTTAACTACTGTTATCATTTCATTATTTTGTCGTCATCTATCTATCTATCTATCTATCTATCTATCTATCTATCCGTTTTTTTCCTATTTTCCTTCTATTGTTATATCTGTCAGCCCATCTATCTTGCCATACGAGTGCAGTATTCATCAGTTGTGCCAAATAGAAATATAGTCCTACACAATATCTATATAATATCTATATAATATGTGCAACTGCTATCTAATATCAAGTTCTGCATTTCCATGATGAATGCAATGTCCAGCGAGGGTCTTCTTGTTACTCAGTTTTCCTCGTTCTAAGGTTTCTCTTCACATTCGTTTGGCTTCCGCACATCTCCTGTCAAGAGTATCTGCTGGCCATTTGGTATGGACTCCCAGGGGTCAAGATTGGTCAAAATGTTTTGGGAGACAGGAGACTAAAATTCAGTCATTTCAAACATTTATGTTAATTATTAGCTCATAAAAATTGGGAGCCTCAGGATTCGTAAATAAATATTCAATCCTGCCTCAACTACGCAATAGTAAGATAGACAGATGATTGAGATTTTAGGCATTTTATGAGTTATGACATGTATTTATGCACTTCCTAGGCTATAATGAAGACAGGAGGAGCACACAGCAATGAGGCAAAGGATGATTGAAATAGCCATCCAACATAGACCTATATGCATGATATGACCCGGCAAGAGCTGGGTTCGAACCCAGGACCCAGGCGTTGGCAGCCCAGCATGCAACCACTGAGCTAACCCTCCCCACTTTTATCAGACCGAAAATACAGGACGTAAAGCTCTCTACTGCTCTATTACCAACCAACCAACTGACGTAAAAAATTTTGACATTAAGAATGTATATAAGGCACCTAATAGAATAAAGACATTCCCAGTAATGGCGTTTAAGGCATCTGATGATTCACAAAACATGTGGTCAATTTCTCAGGATGCATTTCGTATGTTGATCATCTTAATAATGGCTCCAAGCTTACACCTCGTGTCTTTACATTAGAAACTGTCTTGCTCCTTATTCCCAAAACTAAGTAAAGCATCTCAGAGATGGATTGATGGATGGATGAGTGGCGCTTTACATCCTTTATTTTTGCATTTGGTAGGCTAATTAGGATGGATGGCTGTTTGGGGCTTTACGTCCTGCATTTATGCACTTGGTAAGCTAATTAGGACAGGAGGAGGAGAGGACAGAGCAAAGAGGTGAAGGATGATTGAAACAGCCGTCCAACATAGGCCCAGGTGACCTGGTAAATTAGGACAGGAGGACACAGCAAAGAGGTGAAGGATGATTGAAACAGCCGTCCAACATAGGCCCAGGTGACCCTGCAAGAGCTGGATTCGTACCCTTGACCCAGCGATTGGCAGCCCCGGCCAGCACGCTACCGCTAGACAAACCCTCCCCCCAAAAGAATCTCAAAGAACAACTTATTCTCCTTACATCTCAAAGAACTAAAGTTTATTCTGTCATGCACTGTTAACTGTCACCTGGGGGAGGATATAGAATCTTAATGTTTTTTTGGGATTCCACAAGTAATTTTTATCTAACAGGAATTTTCCGAACTATACATAATTAATATTTTAATAAACCTTATAATCACTTTTATCAACTAATAGAATTCATTTGTCCGTACGAAAATTTCTGAATCCCCTAAACTCAAGATAGATCATCATGAAGATTATAAAATTAATTCCAGACAAATGTACACGTATACTTAGATAGTTGACAAACTGATAGCATGATGTCGTTCTATATCATGATTCATGACATACCGTAGTTTTATGGCGGACATTTTTCTTCTAAATCAGTACATCGCACAAAAAACTATAGAGTGCTAAAAATAGGCCTAGAATTGTTAAAATCAACTGAAGCGAGTCAAAATGTAAACAAAGGCTATAAATAGAACAGACATGGGCTAAAAATAGCACTAATAAATGGCCTCATGTATTATTCATCCATTGCCTTAAATTTATTACTACTGTTAAACAATGATCACCTGCAAATGACTCACTATAAATAGAGGCTATTATTATGATTTACTTGATACCAGTAGATATTGATTAAACTATTATCAGTGGATCAATATATAAGTTATCACCTTAAATATACTTTTCTATGATGTGGGTGAAAGATACCATGATTTAGGAACCTGAAGAAAGCTCATTACATTATATAGCTCATAGTTCCAACATTGCACTCCAAAAAGCTCTGGAAAAAACTAACTTGCAGTTGTGTATCAATTTCTGTTACCTAAACGATAAAAATTATTTGTAATGGTCCCTCCTTATAATCTGGAGAATTTTGACGTTAGTTATTGGACAGCAGTTTCAGTCATCCTTTGCTTTGTTGCTGTGTCCTTCACCTGTCCTAATTAGCACACAATCTTTTGGGATGTACTTACTATGAGCAAGTGTACACCTTTGCTCGGCTTAGTAGGCCCCCTTTTCAACTGAAAAATATTCCTGGAGTTGGGTATAAAAAAACTGGAATAAATCTTAGAGTTGGCCCCTAAATTTGACTAACTTTTATTGAATCATGATGTTATTTTTCGGTTAAATTACGGGTTAATATCTGGGGAAACAGGCGAACGCAATTGCGGCCACAAAAAAAATCCTATTTGCGACGACCGACCACCTAGCACTGGGTCTGGTTGCCGAACTTCCAGCCGGGCATACGTATTAGAAAAATTTTGATTACCCCTCCCCCCCCCCCCAGGCTTACAATATGCCATACCAAGTGAATAAATTCAGGATGTACAGTGAATTTAGCCCTAATTATCCATCCATCATCTGATCATCATGTAAAAAGCAAGCAACAGAATAACAAATGTCAAAAGTCTTTAAAACAAGCTCATTCACAGTGTGATTTATGATAATTTGCTACACCAATGTGTACTTGAGGCAAGTTTTTGTTACCCCATCCCCCCTCCTTTCCCCTATCCCAATAAGACTGAGGAAGTGATAAAAAGTGCTGAGCCAGCACAAGTGCCAGAGAGCAGCAAGGGCTCAAGAAATGCATTTGTTGCTGGATTCTCTGTACTCTGCAGGTATTAGTCCGAAATGTTGGTTGAACAGCAAGAAATTGTACACACAAGAATGGATGGATCAATAATTGGGGCTTTACGTCCCGTATTTATGCACTTGGTAGCTTATTAGAACAGCAGAGGATATGGCAATGAGACGAAGGATGATTGAAACAACCATCCAACACTGGCCCAGGTAACCTGGCGATGGATGATCGACGCTTTGCGTTCCGTATTTATGCACTTGGTAGCTAATTAGAACAGTGGGAGGACATGGCAATGAGATGAAGGATGATTGAAACAGCCATCCAACATAGCCCAGATGCCTGACAAGAGCTGGATTCGAACCCTGCATGAAGCGACTGGTAGCCCAGCACACTACCACTGAGCAGTAATTGATCACATTGATAATCACTTAATAGAGCATAATATACTATGCATTCTAAAGGTTATTCATCAATAATTCAGCCAAGACTCATCAATTAAGAATCAACAATATTAGTCTCAGAGTAGCGCCTTGAGGTACGCCAGCTTGAAAAACATTTTATATTGATTCTTTTCATTTACGACTAACACTCTCTTATAAATAATTATTATGCATGGATGTTGTGTTTGTTTAATATCCAGGTACCACTAATTCTAAATATGGAGTCCATTTATTTTGCAAGATAATTTGAGAGTACGTCTGCGGATGAAAATCTAAAATACATTCGATTATTCACAAATCTCTCCAACAACAATCTTTGCGATGCTTTTAGAACATTTTTAGAATGCTCAGAATGGTTTCTGGATGTTTTTAGCAGTGGCTCAGGCATTTAGAAGGTGTAG
Source organism: Platynereis dumerilii (assembly GCA_026936325.1). Taxonomy (NCBI): domain Eukaryota; kingdom Metazoa; phylum Annelida; class Polychaeta; order Phyllodocida; family Nereididae; genus Platynereis; species Platynereis dumerilii. The sequence goes on along the minus strand of JAPTHN010000004.1, from coordinate 62,954,227 downwards.
CATGCCAACAATAGGCCCTAGCAACAGTGATGACGTCATGCAGCCTAATGACGTCATCACCATGGCTACTGCATGCCTGAGTCAGCAGAAGTACGGGTGACCAAGCCAAAGGAATCATTCACTTCTATTGATCGCCACTTTTTTGTGGCATGAAAGAAAACTCCACTTTATCAATGGACAATCAATTGCCAGATCAGCAAAATGAACAGCAACAGAGATAGATAGATAGATAGATAGATAGATAGATAGATAGATAGATAGATAGATAGATAGACAGACTGATAGATAGATAGATAGATAGATAGATAGATAGATAGATAGATAGATAGATAGATAGATAGATAGATAGATAGATCATGTAGATAGACAGATAGATAGATAGATTTACGTCCTGTGTTTACGCTCTTGGTAGGCTAATAATTCCCCTAATTAAGACAGGAAGAGAACACGGCAGTGAGGCGAAGGATGAGTGAAACAGCCGTCCAACATCTACAGGCCCAGGTGACCCGACAGGAGCTGGTCCTGGACCCTGTGATTGGCAGCCCAGTACGCTACCACTTAGCCCCCACCCTGCTAGCTAGCTAGCTAGCTAGCTAGATAGATAGATAGATAGATAGATAGATAGATTGATAGATTGATAGATTGATAGATTGATTGATTGATTGATTGATTGATTGATTGATTGATTGATCTTACTGTTTGAGGAAAGGAAAGCAGACAGTGAGAAAAAAGAGTACAGATCTATAGATTTGGTTCAGACAAATAGATTGGTATTTAATAATTATGTTGATTAAGGGACAGATTTATCTACTAAAGATTAATAAATGTGCCTCTTTCCCCATTCCAGACATCACCCTATACACCCCCCCCCCATCAACTACAACATAGATCTGCCCCTGGAGTGTTTGGAGCACTCAGGTGGGAATGTCTTGCTATGACGTAATAACACCAGATCTTGGAATACCCCCTCCCAACCAAGGAAGGATTCCCCAAAACAGGCCTGGAGAAGCTATTTATAATTCCAAAGTTCAGGAAGGCCAACCAGGAACAAAATAAATCATTATAAATATGAAAATATGCCAATAAATCATTTATTTTCAAATATGAGATTTCCACATAAATCCCAGAAATAGAAACAGAATCTGTGAAATTGGTTCTAAATAACTTAGGCCTAAAAATATTATATTGACAAGCCCCGACATATATTATTAATTAATGTGACGTCTCTTAATTAAAACAATTAATAAAACATGACTTCCTTTCATCATAACTTTAGAAACTATTTGGAATGCTCAAATCAAATACACTATTTCACTTCCAATCTGACACCAATGCAAGTATTTTGTTGCCGATACCACTCATACCCATACCATTCTGATATCATTGGTTATAAATACATGGAGCAGTGCTTCTGATCCAATACCAATATCGCTATTTTGTTGCCGATACCACTGATGCCGATATCATTCCTATACCAATATCGTTGATTATATAGCAGTACCTCCGATCCGATACCGACAAGTACTGCTTTTTGGTGCAGATACTGTCTACTCTATACCGATATCTTGTATCGGCACATCGCTAGTAAATGTACTCTTACTAAATTTACAATGCAAATTAAGTTAATTTATTTAATCAAATTATTAGACCACTTTATGTTATTTTACCACTAAAAGTTATGATCTTTAAAATACGTCTGCATTTGCCAATTCCCATAACTTATGTTTAAATACGCAAAAATACATGTGCTTCGTTTGCCGCCATTACAGCCGGATGGTTTATTTCTTGAGACACCCGTGCGACACTTCGGTTACAAGGAACGGACGTAAACATCAACGCGTAAACATCAACACTAATACAAAAGTCTTTTAAATTTGAATGTGAGCAAATGGAGTAAATATTCTATGATGAGAAAGTCTTTTGAGTAAATTGAGTAAATATTCTATGATGAGAAAGTCTTTTGAGTGAATTGAGTAAATATTCCTGATTGGAAAGTCTTTAGTTTGAATGTGAGTAAATTGAGTAAATATTCTATGATGAGAAAGTCTTTTGAGTAAATTGAGTAAATATTCCTGATGGGAAAGTCTTTTGAGTACATTGAGTAAATATTCCTGATTGGAAAGTCTTTAGTTTGAATGTGAGTAAATTGAGTAAATATCCTATGATGAGAAAGTCTTTTGAGTAAATTGAGTAAATATTCCTGATTGGAAAGTCTTTAGTTTGAACGTAAGTAAATTGAATAAATATTCTATGATGAGAAAGTCTTAAGTTTGATTCCACCGACTGATATCCCCCGCCTGTATTGCACACAGAAGATCAGAAGACGAAGCACCCCGCTTTGTCATACAGTTGGCTAACTGAGCACTGCCTGGGCACCATCTGACCTCTTGAACTTCCCTTTCTCTGACAGACTGTTTGATTGCCCCAAGATCGATTCGCAATCTCTTATCATCAACCAATTTTGTTGAATTTATGGCTTCCACGACACTCCTGTTATCTGTCCATGCTACTATTGGTATGTACTTCGGCAGTAAGAGTTCTTCAGCCAACGATTTAATGTATTGGGCACTTTCGAGCCCCTCCTGTAAGCTGAGAGCTTCAGCCGCAATGGTGGATCTCACCACCCGTTTAATCTTTCCTCCATGCCAAAAAATAGGGGCTGATCTATTAAATTGGTCGACGATAAACACAATATGTGCTCCCATACTACTGACACCATCACTGAGATTGGCATGGGCCGCATCAGAAAACACCACAATTTTCCAATTGGAGGGGTCACCAATGTTAGGAAAAGCAATTTGGCATGGTTCATCTTTGATATGCCTGATTACTTTATGTAATCGTTGTAAATCCTTGAGATTTCCTTTCTTAAATTTTGAGCTAATCTCTGTGAGATCGAACACTAGATCAGGGCGAGTTCCTTGGACAATCCAATTCAAGTTGCCAGCCAGGGAGCGCAAAAGGGTAAGGCCCTCGTCCGACAGGGGCTCCAAGGATTTGTTGGCAAGAAATTCACGTACTTGGGTAGCGTCCACCCGCTGAACATAGTCATTTTGATCAAGTGTGATTTTCGCATCGGTTTGGTCTAAAATGAAACCAATGTACTTAAATCGTTGAGTTTCAAGTTTGCCAGCTTGGAACCGTCTACGCAACGGTATCATCACCGTTTTGTCAAAATAATCATCACCTGCATGCAGAAAATCATCAATGTGAGTGACCAGAAAACCACACAATCGTCCCGAGTTGTGCATGAAGAATAACGACGGGTCTAGTTTTGATTGTTTACAACCTAATCCTTCCAATATTTCCACCACACTCAGATAAAATTGCCTTGCTGCATCATTTAATCCGTACAAACACTTCTTCAGTCTCCACGCATGTCCCTTGGGAACCTTCGCTTCCGAAGGAGGAATAACAAAAACCTCACGATCAAGAGGTCTGCTTTGCAGGAAGGCTGATTTGATATCTGTGGTTTTAATAATCCACCGCATACTAGCTGCAGTTAAGAGAACAAGCCGCAAAGATGCCCTGGTGGCAGTTGGAGAGTCTGTTTGAAAAGTGGTTACCTCTTCAAAACCTCGGGCAACCAAACGAGCTCTGGTCTCCGATCCTTTTTGAGTAACAACCCATCGTGTAGAAATGAGTTTATTACCATCATCCTTGATGGCAACTTGTTCATACGCATCAAAGTCTTTTAACTTTTGCAGCTCTTTGAGTTTCGCCGAGTGTTCATCACTACTAACACCACAAACACTAACTGCTTCATCTTTTCTCCATTCAACCGCGTCAAGGTTTAGACTTTTCTGTACGCCATCATTATTTTCAATGTTCATCCAAGACTTATTCCCACCAGTAGCTTTACCAGCCCTACCAATCACCACAGCGTCCGTCCACGCATTGGAATCTGGATCAAGATAACTTATCCGATCCTGTCGTCGAAGTGTGCTAGAATCCGACACCTGTGCTGGAACAGAAGGATCTGCGGCCGGAGCTAGCTGGTCTTGTTCCTGGTTGGAATCACCAACAATACTATCGGGAACAGGAGGATCAGCCACAACATCAGGGTGTCCTGTGCCCGCTCTTGAAAGGTCAAGGTCATCCTCATCATCATCATCAGATTCAGCCTCCTTCACTTCCGAATGACTCGACTTCGTGGCTTGATCAGATGGATGCGCTGTCACTGTGGCATCACTAAGAGTCACTTTCATAAGTCTTGTGGGGGATACTCTGACAAATGTGCCCCCATGCCGTACAAACACAACTTTTCCATCCTGGAATACAACTTTTCCTGGTCCCAACCACCGATCTTTGCCTTCTCGCTTGTAGAACACTCTGTCACCGTGCTGAAAACGCTGTTCAGAGCTTCTTACTTTACCCCGCAATGCACGACGTATTTTCTCATCTGCTTCGGCTTGAATGAAGGCAGTTCTGGTCGCATGCAAGGCATTGAGATGCTTCGCAAAGGTTTCACTCATAGTCAGCCCATCAAATGCTGGTAATTTGCTAGTCATAATGTTTGGTAAGTTCGGGTTTTTTCCAAAAACTAATTGATAGCTGCTGTATCCATGATGCATCTGCAAACTGTTTCTAGCCATATTTGCCCAGGAAAGTAACATCTCAATTTGATCATTGGGCTGATCACGGACAAGTTTTGTCAGAATCCCATCAGTTATAGCATGAACCCTTTCACAGAGACCATTCTGAAACGGACTCTCTGCTGCAGTGGTGAGAACTTCCACTCCAAGAACTGAAGCGACATCTCGCATCTCTTCCGCATTGAATTCACCACCATTATCCGTCAGAACACCTTCCATTACACCAAACACTCCAACCCAGTTAGTCATAACTTTATCAATCACCACACTGGGAGTCTTCCGGTCGATAAATACTGACACCGTCAAACGTGACCACATATCAATCATGTGCAAGATCCATCGCTTGCCCCACTGTTTCAAATCCATTGCAACTTTTTCATTGAACCTGCTAGCCATGGGAAGAGCAACTGATGGCCTAGCTGGTGTCTTGGCGTATTCCTTGCACAATACACATTCCTTGTAGATGTCTGCTAAAAGTGTACTAAAAGAGTCTTTCCAGGAGCCAGCGTCTTTCAGCAAATGGACAAGTTTGTGTTCGGAAGGGTGACCGAATTGTCTGTGTAACTTCACCAAATGTTTCTTGCAATCTGCCCTGCCAAGATCATCTAAATTGACAGCGCACACTTCTTCTATCTTGACACCTTGTTCCTTATCAATTGGCACGCAATAATGTCCTGAACTTGTGAAATTGAGAGGCACTTCCTTGCCAAAAATGTTCGCTGTGTCGGACTCCATGTCCAACTTAATGTGTGCCTTCTTCATTGCTGACTTCGATAACAATAACGGAATATCGGACTGCACCACATCAGTAGTGAGTCGTACATTTTCCCCAGCCAGAACAATTGGAATTTCGTATTCCCCGTCTGATCGCAGTCTTGTACCTCCGCCAAACTTGAACATCTTCTCACCTTTGCGATGTAGCACACTTTTCCTATCACCCATTTCAAGGCTATCTAGATAATCGTCCAACCAGTCTTTTCCACACACTGTACTGGTGCAAGCACTGTCAAGTACAGCACAATTACGGGCATCCAAACCGAGACGAATTAAATCAGTTTTGTCGCCCGTAAACAGGACAGCTTGCTCAGTTTCTTCTTCCTGGGCCACATTCACATTTTCCCAGCTATGAGGACATTCATTTAACAGGTGCCGAAATGAACCACAGCAATGGCACGTTAATGGGTTACCATCGGTGCCTGACGGATTGACCAATCTGGTATTCTTCACTCGGCCACGCTGGGAACTCGCTTGGTCACGCTGATAGCCGGCCCGGTCTCGCTGAACACCATGAAAACCAGCACCACGGAAACTACTGGCACCACGGAAATTATTGGCACCACGAAAACCACTGTTATTTCCCCGTCCTGGCTGTCTGGCAGAGGAAAACCCCCTGGTTCTTCCTCGTGAATAGGGACGATTCAGAAACACTTCTTCACTTGTTTGAAGAACAGACTGCGGCTCCACCTTGATTGCCGCTGCAGCTGACGGATTACCGGGCGAGTCTCTCACTGCCCCCCCCTTGAATTTTTTCAAGGACACCTTCGCCTGCTCATACATGGTATTTCTTTTGGAAAAGTCGATCCCTGTCAATACTAACAAACGCTCCTCCTTTGTGATTTTTGCCTTGCGCAGTAATTTAAAGGCCAATATGGCAGGGGGGAGTTTCATGTCTAGTCTTTCTATTCTGGAATATTTTAGATCAAAATTGTCAATGAAGTCCTCCATGGACTCGGATGCATCATGCTCATAACTTTCAAAGTCTTCAAATTTATCCAAACTATCTTCCAGATCATCTTTCCCCAAGCGTTTGTCAAGATACTTGATCAAAGTGTCCAAACCATCATCTTTCATTAAATCCTCATTTTTCACTTCATCAAACACCTGTTCACGAATTTTAGAATCCTGAGGCAGCGACAAAGCAATAGCCACACCTTGCTTCTTCTTCTCCAAGTTCGTCACCAATTGCCATGCTAACAACTCTCGCTTGTAACGCTCATAGTTCTTTTCTTTCACATTTAAAGTCGGAGGATTTATTTTCATAGACGCCATGCTTTCGACTTCTAACTTCTTCCCTTTCTTCCTTCTTCGTCTGTTTCTTTTCATGGATAACAACGTTGCGCCATGTTTGCGATTTCGTTCGAAAAATTGTCAAAAACCTCGATTCTGCAACATGTGCGCACACCACCAAATTTCGCCCGCTCAACTTTCCACTCACTTCGACGCTCCAAAACGCTTCAAATCCACTATATTCGCTCACTTTCTGTATGTCACTCGTTCGTCCAGCTCTTTGTTCGTCTTCTCAACACACTTTAGTCCTCTGAAACTTTCTGGAAACGACGCTCCGCTACCATTGTTTAAATACGCAAAAATACATGTGCTTCGTTTGCCGCCATTACAGCCGGATGGTTTATTTCTTGAGACACCCGTGCGACACTTCCGGTTACAAGGAACGGACGTAAACATCAACGCGTAAACATCAACAACTTATGGATGGTTAATAAGAATGGGAAGTAGGCTATGGAAATTATGAAATATCTTTCCATTGAATCAAGCAGGGTTAAAAAGAATTCAGTGATCACTCTCAGTCGGCCATACACATCATTCATGTCACATCCTTAACATGTTCCATATAATTTATTGGTACAGCAACAAAATAGTACGCTACATTAGTTTGCTCCATGTGACCTTGAAGGAGGGCCCATTATTATTGATGGATGACCGGGGCTTTACGTCCTGTATTTTCGCGCTTAGTAGGCTAATTGGGACAGGAGGTGGCAATGAGGTGAAAAATGATTGAAACTGCCGTCCAACACAGGCCCAGGTGACCCGGCAAGAGCTGGATTTGAACCCTAGACCCATCGATTGGTGGCCCAGCACACTACCACTGACCAAACCCTCCTTCAGGTGTTAGTATGGACTATATTTAGGACTACATCATTAATCTTACTTTATGTACACCCAACGACCTTTGGCCATACCAACCAAAGTTTCTCAAACTTGTCAAGTTCTTTTTTTGTTGGAACACTTTATGGAAAGCAAGTCTCTGCTTTTTTACATTCTTCTTTTTCCCCCACTTCCTCTGAAATTGGCTGACTGACTATGTTTATCCAGTTAGAGGCTATCCCTACAGATAAAACAGCCTCTGATCACCTGCACAACATTTAATGACGTCATCACAGCACATAAAAAGCAACATAGAACGTCACTAGAGGGAGATGGTTCCAAAGTAAACAAACTGCCAATCTGTTGACTGAGTTGAGACATCCAAGAAAAGTAGTCCGAGTTATAAAATTGCTAGCCCCAAAATCTGACTCACTGATAGGTAGTTGTAACCTATCCCAAAACAGGATCATATCTATTGATGGATTGACAAAAATTGGGCTCTACATCCTGAAGTTATAAATGCACTTGGTAGAGCTTGAGAGCACAGGCATACGGGACGGCCATTTCGTGAGGGGCTGTCGCTATTTTCCCAGGAATTTCAACATGTTATGGATGTGACCAGGGCAGTGGATCTGCCATGATATTGGTCAGGATTTGCCCTGATTTGCCATTTGCCCTGATGTCCCGCCATGAAATACGTCTACGCTTGGTAGGCTAAAAAAGACAGGGAGGAGACACAGGAATGAGACGAAAGATGCCTGAAATTGCAGTCCGACTCCAATATTTGTGAACTCATATTGAGGGGTCGGCCAGACAATACTTTGTGGGGATCTTTGGATTTTACCCCTAACAAACATAACAAACAACTTTTTTTGTGCGAAAAAGCAACACTTTTTTTTGCAATTTTAACATTGCAATACCCTACTATTATTAGTTGCAGGCTGAATAACTTTTTTTCATTGTCATGTTGCAAACAAACTTTTTTTTTCATCATAAAATTTGTAGGTCCCCCCAGATCATCTGATGGCCTCTAAATCCTTAGTTTTATAAGATTCTCTCATATATTGTACTTGACCTGACTTATACTCGGTCTGTGATGTTTATGTGTTTTCTTGACTGCTCAGGTAGCTCATGTTTTTGTTGCTTGTCAAAACATTTATGTTACAGCAATTGAGAAGGATATATCATTTTCTTAGCATTGATACATACATTTCTGCTCATCATGCTCGTTGACTGGTGATTGATGAATTTTGAAATTTCTAATTTGAATCCATTTAATTTTAGTAGCCATTTATAACTACCTCATAAAAGTCATGAAATTAAACACCAACGGATGGATGATGTGGACTTTACGTCCTGTATTTATGCACTTGGTAGGCTAATTAGGACAGGAGGTGGACAGTAGACTTGGCAATGAGGCGAAGGTTGATTGAAACAGCCGCCCAACATAGGCCAAGGTAACCAAGCAAGAGCTGGATTCGAACCCTGGACCCAGCGATCGGATTGAAAGTGAAAAAGTAGTATCGGTATATCCCTATTTTTAAACTTCTTCTATTTTGCCGTACCCGACCCTAGAAATAGTGCTGTTTTTTTTTGGGGAAAATATACTGCGATGAAACTCAACTTAATTGACAAACGCATATAAAATGCTGGCAGGTACATAAACCATAAACTATGATATTCATTTATTTACTGAACTTCCAAGGTATCCCAACACGGCTCCACAATTATTGCTGAGTCAGCGCATTTCTAAGACTCTTTGTCTGTAGCTTTTGAGAACTCTTTTTACCTGTGTGACGCTTTATTAGCAGGTGACAGGTCATTGTGGATTGTATATATAAATATATACATAGAATGGAGACCGCACCCAGTGCCACCCACCATCGGATGGGTGGCTTAATAGGGTTTTACATCCTGTAATTAGCAATGATTTGGCTTAATGGGCATTTGGGCAGGGACCCCTGTAATTATAACATGAGGCAAGGTACAGGATGAAACATCAGTCTAATATCATGAACATGACCACTGACCAGACCAGGTATCGTACCTGAGTCCCACAGGTTAGCAGAGTCCAAGGACCACTGTACGTATAAATGCATATTTAGACTTAAGTAATAACCAAATCATCATACAATATGATAAAAGTAATCCTAATCTATCCATCTATCCATCTATCTATCTATCTATCTATCTATCTATCCATCTATCTATCCATCTATCCACCTATCTATCTATCTATCTATCTATAACTATCTATCTATCTATCTAAATATTTATATCTATCTACCTATCTATCTATCTATCTATCTATCCATCCATCTATCTGTCTATTAATCAATTAACATATCTATCTACCAACCTATTCATCTATATATATCTGCTTGTACATGATTCTACATCTAAACCTTCTTATCTATCCACTTGACATAAACATTTCTGTCTATTTTGATATTGTGTTCTATGATCAAACTTAACGAGCATGTGGTTCACAACAATGAACCTGGTGAAAATGATGAATGTCAGTCCTTTGATTCAAGTTGTATTCTTCTGCAACCCCACATACACAGTCTCATTAATAAACATAATTTGCAATACAAACGTATAATGAAATCAACTTACCAAATATTTCTCCATTAGGGGCGTATTCCGACACAAGGTAGAGCATGTTGGTCGTTTCCATAACCTGAAAGTGCAAATATTAAATTTAAATTAATATTCTGATATTTCAGGGAACAAAATTTTTTTTTTAAACCATGTTTTTTTTTTTTTCAATTCCCCAAATAGGTACATGTACATATAATATTATATTTCTGGCACATAATTAATCATGACAGTTTTATGATGAGAATAAACTGCATGTTGTGGGACCCTGAAATTTTACTATTTTCTGGAGGACTCTTGAGCAATTAAAATGTACATTTTTGGATTATATTAAAATGGCTCCTGGTAATTTCTGAAGTATTTCTAACAATAGGCCTACAGGGAGGGCGAGGTGTGTTTATTAGGTAGAATCTTAAACATGTTCATGTTAAAGGGCATCCATCTATATATGTACAAGTGGTCTGTCCAGGGGTGCCGGAACAGGGGGGGCAGGGGGCAATTGCCCCTCCTGCCCTTGCCCAAGGGGGCAGGGGGGGGGGCAAGGGTGCCCTTTTGATCTTAAAAAAAAATATATTATTAGGCCTCAATGCCGCCTCATTTTATCAATTTTAGGCACAAATTATTAAGTATATGTTCAAAATTATTATTGAATCTCAATTTTAAATTTGTCACTTGAAATTAGCGCGAATATGATTTGCCCTTTTTCGTCTGACCGCCCCTCCCGCCGTGATTCCTTCCGGCACCCCTGGGTCTGTCTTTATGAGATTTTAGCCAGTTATTTTCGAAAGAAGACGCTCTGTTAACGATCGCCATTTTACTCCATTTGAAAAAGTTGTCAATGTCATGCTGACTCTGTTAAAATGGAACATAAAATTCACAAAAAAAGAAAATAACAAAATAGTCTTAGCAGTTCATGTGGCCAATGCATTAGATAATCATGATATTATGATGATAAGGCCACACATAATCGATTCTTAGCTTCGCGGACCCGCCGACACAATAGATTACCTGCCGATGGAAAAAAAAATTATTTTTTTTTTGACATTATAAAAAAAAATTTTTTCCTACCGACCGACCCTAGAAAAAGTGCCTTGAGATGAATCCGAGAAGCTAAAGATCAATTATGTGTGGCCTAAAGATGCAAACAAGAAGTACTTGGTGTTATGAATTTCTTAATATATTCTACACCATTCTTTATATCAGAGTGCTAATTGACTTCAAGGGAAATGATTCAAATGAGATTCTTTGTTTTGCTAAGTCATGACAATAATGAATGTATGCAAAACAATGCATTTTTATGAATAGCCCATAAATTAGCCATGTTATGAGAACTTACGAAAAAACTAATCTTATCAGTTTCTTTTAAAGAATGATAAATACATTTTATCTTTTCAAAAATCGAAAAAATCTTGTTTTACAACTGTTTTTTTTTTTCAGATTTTTTTTTTAAATATTTTTTGTAAAATTAAATGTAGATTTGTGACCTTGACCTAAGTTCTGCCATCTTTTAATTTTTTTATTTTGCAGTTTCATCAGTGTTCATGTATCATTGGACATACTTCAATCATGATACTAGAAAGTATACTAGACTTCAGATAAGAGACGATAAGATCAGAAGAAATGAGGTCAAGAAAGAATTAGACCGAGAAGTCGGCTGTTGTGCAGATTTAACTCCACATTTTTAATGACTAGATAGATGAATGATTGAGGTTAAACATCCTGTATTTATGCACTTTTGTTGGCAAATTAGGATAGGAGGAAGACACGGCAATAATCATGGAGAGGCGAGAGATGATTAAGACCGCTATCCAACTTAGGTCAGGGTGACCTTTCCAGAGTTGGAACTGACCAACACTAACCCGGATTACCAAATCATTGGCTACAACATACAACCTGCATAACCATGATACTGAAAATTTAACCAATTTTTAAAGTATTTCCTTACATCTAATTGGTCATATCAATGAAGTTGTCTATCAGGTATCGCCCTCATACTGACTGCAACACATGGTAACTATAATTGTGGCGTGCACCTTGACGAGGCTCTCCCAGCCTATTTCCCGGAAACTTTGGCCAGTACTTCCGAAAATGATATATTTATGGTCTATTTGGAATAACCTGGGCTCTCGACAATTTCTTAGAAAAACACAATATATATAATTAACTTCAGTTAATTAGCTGATTGTTTGCTGAAGTAATCTAACAGCAAGGCACATATATATTATGATACAGTATGGCAGATTTGCAGGATTCTTTTGAGTGATAATAATTGAAGCCACAGAAATGTGCACCCATGAAACAATGAAAAGCAAGAAAGTCTAAATTGATGCACTGCGTTGAATAGAATTTTTCAATCTATTGTTTTCTCGGATGGATGGATGGATGGATGATTTGGGTTTACGTCGTGTATTTATGCACTTGGTAGGCAAATTAGGACGGGGGAGGACACGGCAATGAGGCAAAGGATGATTGAAACATATTATTTTCTCGGTTGGGAGAGGGGTCAAATTTAGATCAATGAATAAATATCTTGCAAGAAAAATCATTGCTATAAATACATTTTTACGCAATACATTGTTACAAGTAGGTCTTCCAGTATTTAATTTATCACTATTTACCTAAAGCCAAATTATTATAATCTTGTTTTGAATGCCTTCAATTAATCTAGAGCCTCAAGTGCTACAGCAGGCTAAGTACTGAGCTTGCACAGAAAATAGATACCATAACGTTATGTCAACTGCCCAGTTCTTCGGACTAAGCGTCTCCGAACTACATGTCATAGTTGTCTAATATCAACAACAAATTCATAACCCCGAATTGCCAGAAGTATACGAGATAATTTTTAGTTGTAAATGGCATCCATGATCGATAAACAATGAAATCACAAGATTTAGAACTTAATCAGTTCATTAGTCAATTCGTTTTTTTAAGAATTTGGACAATTTGTATAATTCCAATTTGCATGATTCACTGATTGGATCACAGACTGGCAGCGAACCAGGTGCCACAACAACAAAGAGCACTGTAATCATTTACAGTCAGTAAATGTGACTGTATAACTATCGGAATAGTACAATCGCGGGTTGGACGGACGATCAGGGCTTCACGTCCTGTATTTATGCACTTGGAGTAGGCTAGTTAGGACAGGAATAGGACACGGCATTGAGGCAAAGGATGACGAAATTGTCGTCCAACAAAGCAAAGGCCCGGGTGACCCGGCAAGAGCAACATTTTTCAAATTATTTCAAATATCATGTCCAAATACTTTTATTCAGAATAGGCCAAATCAATATTTGTAAATTGATGACTTGACATCACAATTCTACAGTCCATTATTTGATGGCATGACATTTACCTGATATAATTTGACGATGTTGGGATGACTTAACATCTTCAAAATTTGGACTTCCCTGTACACCTTCTTCAAGTTTGCTTCGTCAAGACGAGTTTTGTCGATGATTTTTATGGCAACCTGGAAAAAAGAGAAGGAATAGTATTAGAATAAAAGTTACAAGGCCCTAAAATACTGCATAGATCTTACAAGTGAGCCTTTGGCAAAGTGGATGCACCCAGGCCCAGGGGCAGATGCAATAAGTAGAAATGTGGATTTTTGAAGAAAATATACAACGTAGCAGGCCTACAAATGACAATTTTCAAATACCCTGGCCCCCTCTATACCAGTCTGCTGTATGGATCCGACACTGGCTTCCCCCAGAAGATTTCATTGACCGGGTAAATTATACATAACTATTGATAATACTAGTACGTATTGCTATTTGGCACAAAATTTCAACTGCAAAGACTGCAATGTTACAAGTATTTCTGAACCTCCGCCCTCTTTCAAAAAGCTGGATCTGTCCCTGATGGTAAAGAAGCAAAGGGTGGTTGAAACTGCTGTCCAACATCATTATAGGTCTGCGGTGGCATAGACAGAGCTCGGGTTTAACAACAAACAGGGGATGGATGATTGGGGTTTTACGTCTTGTATTTCTGCACTGGGAAGGCTAATCAGAACAGGAGGACACAGCAATGAGGCGAAGGATGGTTGAAACAGTCATCCAACATCTATAGGCCAAACCCCCCCCCCCCCCCCCAAACAAACACAGGACCCAACATTTGGAAGCTGAGGTAACATTGACGTCTGGCCGAGACAACAAAGCCCAGCAAAGTCATTTGAATGTTTATTTATAAATGAAAAAGTGTCATTTAATGGAACGACGGGCAGGAAAGTTTCAATTTCACTTTTACTACTTTCAAGACATAATTAACATTAAGCACCTCTTATCGTTTTGTAAGTAGGCAAATCCTAATGTCAATGTTTGCACGAAGTATAATTACTGTCAAAATGTCACTTGAATGATTAATTGCTTCAATTCTTATGCAATGTTACAATTTATTTGTGTACTTATCAAAATAAAGTCATGAGCAATACTTTTACAATCTTGATACAAATTTACAGTTAATTAAAGCCAGGTCAATACATAGAACTAAAACTGTACAATTAGGAATTTGTTTTATAAAAATTGAAATGACAACTTGACATAAATCAGTGAAAAGGATAATATAGCCACAGATTTGATTAATTTTTGCACACAGGTACATTAATTATATTAATCATAAGTCTATTTTTAGTTCCACCAGGTATGTATACCTATACATCCTATGATTTGCAAAAATGCCAATTAAGCATTCTCATGCTTTGTGCATGGTTTCTCGATATTAAGACCAGTGCATGCATTTATTGGCTAAGGTGGTTAAAGGGACACTGTCAAAAAGCGTCAATCATATCATCATCCATGACAATTATTTTCTTGTTGGGAATTGACCAGAAAACAGTGTGTCAATGCAAAATAAACAATGTCAGTTTGACAGCTGAGTGCCAGTTTGACAGCTGACTGTTTATAATATGCTAAGAGTTGTCTAAATTTATTCACGTTGGCCGCCTACTTAAAACTTTAAAGACAATTTGGGAAGTAATTAGGTCGAATTAATAGGGGCAGGGCTCTATAGGAATATTGTCAGAAGTGATAATTACAGCAGTGGGAATTGCACGGGGCAATGACATGCAATTTGGGAGAAAAACAATTTTTGACAAGTGAGTGGTTGGTTCATTCATGAAACGATGACATCATTTTCGGATGCAACTTGAGCGCAAGTTCGTGTCATTCCAACACCGGCTTATTGGACCCACAGCAGTGCAATAACTGCAGGTATACGACCAGTATGCAGTGCAACAATAGATGCACTACTTAGCAGAGGTTATTATAAGTGCAATGGCTCCAATAAGAGGATTACCATTGACTTCATGAACAGGAAAAACATGCATGTTACCTCAGACTTGGTTATTCGGTGCCTCGCGAGTTTGACCACGGCGAAGTTCCCCCGCCCAATAGTGCGATCTATCTCGTAAAATCCAACTCGGATGGGCTGCCTGGGTCCTTCAGCCATGACCATTATTATTTTGTAACAAGACAACCGGTATTATCCATCGAAAACCATCCCGAATCGAGCAACATATCTCCTATTTCCACCATAGTTGAGGCTTGCTACCAATGACGTCACTGCGAGTGACGTCACACATATTACATGACCTAGTTTCGCCTCTCTACAAGCCTGCACAGGACCGGCTTCACAGGAGTCATCATGGATGCGCAGTGCAGCATGGAGCAGGGAGTTCACACAGAGACTACGGTCCAGGGCAGGCTATTGAATAGCCTTCTTTAGGTTGCCATGGTTAAGTGTGACGCAAATCAACGTCTTTCCAGGGTAGACCTTTCTATTGATGTTGAGAGAAAACTAACTCATAATTGACACATGCATGGCTCTCAAGAGATGCCACCTATGCTATAGCATGATATTCTATGCAACAGCAAACAATTAATAGCTATTTTGGTACCACAGAGACAAATTAAAACTAATTAAAGGTATTAGGTGGAAAAAAATACCCCTTTAAAAAAAAAGTAGTGTCCTACAAAGGTAAACTGCACTTAAAATGAGGTCATGTTTACTATCCAAATTTAGATTAGACTTGAAAGGTGACACAAAGCTGGTTTTATGCAAGTTTAGATAGATTGCGCTGCAGCAAACCCTCAGAGTCAGCTTGTGTCATACTGAAGCTCTTGCTGCCAGCCACTGCTTGCATTTTAGGTGACACCAATGGAGTTGGTTTCATGGTTGTGCGGCAGCAAACCCTTGGAGTCAGCTCATGGTGATGAAGGAGCAGGGGTGCCGGAAGGAAACGAGAGCGGCACGGGCGGTCAGTCGAGAAAGGGCATATCTAATAAGCAACAAAAATTTAATGACACAGCACTGTAAATTAAGGCTTAATATATATTTTTTCTTTGAGATCTAAAAGGCAACATTGCCCTCCCCCCCCCTGTTGTGGCACAAAAGATGGGGTCATAGGTAATCCCTGCCGGGTATAAGATGCAAAAATCATGGGTGACATGCTCACTCCTGCAACTGCTAAAAACTCCTCCCCTAGCGGTGCCACTCACCTAAACTATCCACCTATCCTTCTTGCTCTATCCTCTCCTTCTGATAACACCAGAAAGCAGTTCCACTGCTGTCTTATTTACGTTTTTCTACAGCAACTGTCCTCTGCCACCAGGGGCGCATGAATCTGCTCAGTAGTTCCGCTTATCACATCACCAGGGACTGGCGCCACTGCTCCATTTTCCCGCCAAAAACATCAACACACATCCACACTCCAGTGTCAGCTGGCACAGCTGCTTTCCATGCCTGCACCCTGGCTGACCTACTTCTACTCATCGTATCTTCGTGATCTTACCCTCATTTTAAAGCTCTTTCCAAGCCCTACATGTATCAAGATGTCTCAACTATTATCCAACCTCCTACGCGCTATCTCTCAAGTCTAATCTGCATACAATCACCAATGCATTTTTCACTTTGCCACAATCTCACAGCAGAGGACTCAATGCACATGCCTGCTGTGTAGGATTTGGCAATGTGCCAAAATATCACTTACTCTTTTTCATCACCAATATATATATATACTTCCCGAACTCCATTCACATATTTTCCCTTCTCACGTATTTCTCTACCATTTCAATCAAAGCACATGCTTTCAGACAAACTGCAGATTTTCATCATTGACTCCCCCTAAAAATGTCCCTCAATGGGTATCTCTAGTACATTATAATATTGTTAACTGTGATGTGAGTTCTTGAAGCAGGCAGTGGCTCCCTCTTTGTGTTATTTATAGCTGAGGATTAATGCATGATGCATATATATATATATCCTATGACCAGCAAAAATCCTGTGCTCTGATTGGCTGATCACTAGCAGGATTTCCACATCAACCTCATAAAATATGCAGGTGGATGGATTTGAAATATATCCACCTCATTGAATATTCATGAGGTGGGATATGAAATATATCCATCATTTGACATCATCATATTGTTATGTTACCATGACGTCACCACCCACCAGTGCAGTTGTACTCATTGTGACGTCACCAGATTGACCAGCTCTGGGATTTCATGAGAAGCATTATGCAGCATTGCATAGCTCCACTTCTATTAGGAGCAGCATTTATTTAATGACATCAAAATTTATCAAATTTAATTTTCATCAACATGCAATAGGTCCTGACACAATCACATCATATCTGGAAGCTGTCAGCCACGGAAATACATATTGTCAATGAAAAAGTTTCACCAGGCAGCATTGCTTAGCTTGTTATCAGATGTAGAAAATCATCTTGACCATTGTCAAAGGATATAAATATTATACAGTGACCTTGCTTTATGGGATATGAAATATATTCACCCTCGGACTCCCATATCCCACTCGGGCTTCGCCATCATGGGATATCGGAGTCTTCGGGTGAATATATTCAATATCCCATAGCAAGGTCACAGTATAACATATAATATATGCATTAATGCAGGCTGGGTAGATATCAGTGTGTGCATATAATATAAAGCTGTATCTGGTGATTGTGACGTATCCGCTGCATGGATTTTGACCAAAATCTAATCAGATCTTCCTTGCGGCGAATAAAACAATCCTGGTGAGTTTCAATTGAATCCATAGAACAGTATTTCCTCAATTGTGCTGACTGAAGGACGGACGGACAGATGGACAGACACATGCGAGTGAAAACATTATGTCCGTCCTATGGCGGGCCTCATGAAAAGCCTGACATGAAACTTAGATCATTATATAGGCTATATGTAGTCTGCAGGTGATCAACTACTTTTTATGTCAACCTTTTGGCTTCTTCAACATTCTTTTTTGACTATCTTTATGTATCTTTAATATCAAGATTGTCAAAATAATAAGCAATATTTAATTGGCATACTTTACAGTCTTTTACACTACTCTTTAGTATTTGTCACTCTTTGACATCATACCATTCCTTGATGACACTCTTTAGGACACCACAAGTTGTGTTGACACCAATTACATGAACACCATACAGTAAGTGCGCTCTTTGGCACTCGATGATCAATACCCTCTAACTTCACTCTCTGAGATTGATCACTCTCTGTACACTATGACAACTCACTACTGAGTGGGGGCGTTCAGACCCCCCTCCTACATCCTAACCCTAACCCTAAAACCTAACCCTAAGACCCTAACCCTAACCCTAATTAACCCTAACCCTAATTAACCCTAACCCTAACTAACCCTAACCCTAATTAACCCTAACCCTAATTAACCCTAACCCTAACTAACCCTAACCCTAATTAACCCTAACCCTAAATAACCCTAACCCTAAATAACCCTAACCCTAACTAACCCTAACTAACCCTAACCCTAACTAACCCTAACCCTAACTAACCCTAACCCTAACTAAACCTAACCCTAACTAACCCTAACCCTAACCTTTATGAAGCATCTTAATCTTGAGGAACATCTTAATCTTGTGCAGCCTCTTCAGGAACATATTGATCTTAACAAACATCTTAATGAACATCTTTTAAAATCTTAAGGAAAATCTTAAGGACATCTTAATCTTGAGGAACATCTTAAGGAACACCTTAATCCTAGAAGCATCTTAAGCAGCATCTTAATCTTATGCAGCATCTTAAGATTTGGAGAAAATTTTTTCAAATTTTTTTTTTTTTTTCAAATTTTTTTTTTTTTTTCAAAATTTTTTTTTTTTCAAATTTTTTTTTTTTTTTTCCAAAATTTTTTTTTTTCCTTTTCACATGAAGTTTTGTCAAAATCTTTTTTTAAAATTTGTATTTTTTGGTTACAAGTTTCTTTTATTAGACCACTCAATATCCCAGATATATTTCTAGATTGACAGTCCATACTAGACCAAAAGTTCAACATTCTAGATCATTCTGCATTGACAATCCATACTAGACCAAAAGTACAGCATTCTAGATCATTCTAGATTGACAATCCATACAAGACCAAAAGTACACCATTCTAGATCATTCTAGATTGGCAGTCCATAGTATATATTGCAACCCAGCCAACTCTGTTCACTTGCAGTTGTGCAGCAGAAGAGGCAGGACAATAACACAATATTCTTTCACATACACAAAAAACTGCTAAAAGGTAAGCAATGCATGATTAAACTACCATAGACCACAAATTTTTTTTTTTTCAAAATTTGTATTTTTTGGTTTTAAGTTTCTTTTATTAGATCACTCAATATCCAAGATATATTTCTAGATTGACAGTCCATACTAGACCAAAAGTTCAACATTCTAGATCATTCTACATTGACAATCCATACTAGACCAAAAGTACAGCATTCTAGATCATTCTAGATTGACAGTCCATAGTATATATTGCAACCCAGCCAACTCTGTTCACTTGCAGTTGTGCAGCAGAAGAGGCAGGACAATAACACAAGATTCTTTCACATACACTGCAAAACTGCTAAAAGGTAAGCAATGCATGATTAAACTACCATAGACCACAAGTTTTTTTTTTGTTTTTTGTTTTTCAAATTTTTTTTTTTTCAAAATTTGTATTATTTGGTTACAAGGTTTCTTTTATTAGATCACTCAATATCCCAGATATATATATATATATCCCAGATATATATTTATTCACAGTTTCCACATGTGTGCTGTCATGTTGAATCCATAACAGAGAGCATATGCTGGAACTGAGGTGGGATAACCATACACACCACACACACACACCTCCTACACCCCTTTTCAAGTATTTTCAGCAAGAATTGGTGTATTTGCCCCTTAGAAACTCTCATTTACCCCTGAGAAACCTCTCATTTACCTCATCAGACTGGACTTTTAACCTTTTTACCATTGTAAATATAAGGAAAATTTGGTAGCATTCACCTTTGGAAAATCACAATTAACCCTTCAAATTTCATGTTTTACCCTGTAACAAAAAGGTATTTACACTCAGTAAGTTAATTTGACTTATAGAAAATCCATATTTACTCCACTAAAACCTCATTTAGCCTTTTTTACAATGGTATAGATAGGAAAAAAGTTGTAGGATTTACCTCCTAAATAAATGCTTTTACACTAAGGAAGAACACCATTTTACCCTATAATTCTTGGAAAAGTTGGATTTGTCTCTTTGAAAGCCACATTTATCCTCTATGTTGCAATAAAAACAAACTCTTTTCTAGTCATTTCAAAGTTTTATTTCATAAATTCATCAAATATCAGCTACAATGGCTCTTACAATATCATCCTCATGGTTGTTACAATATCAAATGTTTTGGGAGGGGATGGGAAGGGCACAAAGTGCATATTCAAGGACTGGGCAACAGCTATGAGTCATTGAAGGACCAGTCTAAACCAGCTTGGATAACCAGGATGTTATGCAATATTTGAGCTATTTTAAGTGCAGCCCTCTAAGGCCAGTAAATTATCAATGTGTCAAATTATTGTGCAGTCTTCATTTCTATCAGGGCCAACCACCACCACACTTCAACTGAGAAGAAATAATGACTTCTTTGAATTACAAGGCAGTTCTGGAACACTTCAAAGGACAAGCCGAGGGGAAGCCTATGACTACTGTTAAGAGCGGAAAGAGTAATTTAATCTTGATTGATACCAACAACAATACCAAGATGTTAAAGGAAGATATGCCAAAGATGGAAGTTGTTATACCAGCAGAAGCAGCAGTGAGAAGAGCATGGTCTAGACTGGAAGAAGACATGAAAACAAGTTGAGAGCAAGCCAAACAGTGAAAGAAGACCTCCTACTAGAAGACTTCGTGCTGTAAGACCTCCTGAAATTCCTGCCTCACCTGAACTTGAAAAATGGATGAGATTTTAAAATTGTAACAGTCAAGGAGGCTGATTTGTATTAATACTCTATTATATAATATCATGTGCTTGATTTTTGAAATAGAGTTTTGAAAACAAATTCATGAGTTTGTTTTGTTGCTTCAACACAAATTAATCTCACATCTGAAAGTCAGTATTTGTCTTTTTTGCTGCAAAATAGCCTAAGGAAATCAATGACCATTTTCTTGCAACTTTTTAGACGTGATTTGATGTCTCATTTGTTATAATAGTCCAGATATAAGCCTGAAAATAGATATTTCACTTATTGAGAGGGTTTGCTGCCAAACAATTTACTTTTTTGAGGTTTCAACAAAGAACAGGTATTTACTCTTTCAAAAGTTTGATTTAACCCTTCAGAAACTCACATTTAACCCCATG
The DNA here is from genome assembly GCA_026936325.1 of Platynereis dumerilii. Taxonomy (NCBI): domain Eukaryota; kingdom Metazoa; phylum Annelida; class Polychaeta; order Phyllodocida; family Nereididae; genus Platynereis; species Platynereis dumerilii. The sequence goes on along the minus strand of JAPTHN010000004.1, from coordinate 62,932,513 downwards.
AGATATAGCATTCAACCTTTTAACCATTGCAGATATAGGGAAAGTTTAGAGGCATTTACCTTTGGCAAATCACAATTAACCCTGCAAAATATGTTTTACCCTCTGACAAAATTGACTTTACCCATAATAAGTTAATTTTGCAAAAAGGGTAAAGACAATTTTGTCATAGGGTAAAACATATTTTGCAGGGTTAATTGTGATTTGCCAAAGGTAAATGCCTCTAAACTTTCCCTATATCTGCAATGGTTAAAAGGTTGAATGCTATATCTCATGGTGTTAACTGTGAGTTTCTGAAGGGTTAATTCAACTTTTAAAAGAGTAAATACCTGTTCTTTGTTGAAACCTCAAAAAAGTACATTGTTTGGCAGCAAACCCTCTCAATAAGTGAAATATCTATTTTCAGGCTTATATCTGGACTATTATAACAAATGAGACATCAAATCACGTCTAAAAAGTTGCAAGAAAATGGTCATTGATTTCCTTAGGCTATTTTGCAGCAAAAAAGACAAATACTGACTTTCAGATGTGAGATTAATTTGTGTTGAAGCAACAAAACAAACTCATGAATTTGTTTTCAAAACTCTATTTCAAAAATCAAGCACATGATATTATATAATAGAGTATTAATACAAATCAGCCTCCTTGACTGTTACAATTTTAAAATCTCATCCATTTTTCAAGTTCAGGTGAGGCAGGAATTTCAGGAGGTTTTAGCAAAGGAGGTCTTACAGCATGAAGTCTTCTAGTAGGAGGTCTTCTTTCACTGTTTGGCTTGCTCTCAACTTGTTTTCATGTCTTCTTCCAGTCTAGACCATGCTCTTCTCACTGCTGCTTCTGCTGGTATAACAACTTCCATCTTTGGCATATCTTCCTTTAACATCTTGGTATTGTTGTTGGTATCAATCAAGATTAAATTACTCTTTCCGCTCTTAACAGTAGTCATAGGCTTCCCCTCGGCTTGTCCTTTGAAGTGTTCCAGAACTGCCTTGTAATTCAAAGAAGTCATTATTTCTTCTCAGTTGAAGTGTGGTGGTGGTTGGCCCTGATAGAAATGAAGACTGCACAATAATTTGACACATTGATAATTTACTGGCCTTAGAGGGCTGCACTTAAAATAGCTCAAATATTGCATAACATCCTGGTTATCCAAGCTGGTTTAGACTGGTCCTTCAATGACTCATAGCTGTTGCCCAGTCCTTGAATATGCACTTTGTGCCCTTCCCATCCCCTCCCAAAACATTTGATATTGTAACAACCATGAGGATGATATTGTAAGAGCCATTGTAGCTGATATTTGATGAATTTATGAAATAAAACTTTGAAATGACTAGAAAAGAGTTTGTTTTTATTGCAACATAGAGGATAAATGTGGCTTTCAAAGAGACAAATCCAACTTTTCCAAGAATTATAGGGTAAAATGGTGTTCTTCCTTAGTGTAAAAGCATTTATTTAGGAGGTAAATCCTACAACTTTTTTCCTATCTATACCATTGTAAAAAAGGCTAAATGAGGTTTTAGTGGAGTAAATATGGATTTTCTATAAGTCAAATTAACTTACTGAGTGTAAATACCTTTTTGTTACAGGGTAAAACATGAAATTTGAAGGGTTAATTGTGATTTTCCAAAGGTGAATGCTACCAAATTTTCCTTATATTTACAATGGTAAAAAGGTTAAAAGTCCAGTCTGATGAGGTAAATGAGAGGTTTCTCAGGGGTAAATGAGAGTTTCTAAGGGGCAAATACACCAATTCTTGCTGAAAATACTTGAAAAGGGGTGTAGGAGGTGTGTGTGTGTGGTGTGTATGGTTATCCCACCTCAGTTCCAGCATATGCTCTCTGTTATGGATTCAACATGACAGCACACATGTGGAAACTGTGAATAAATATATATCTGGGATATATATATATATATCTGGGATATTGAGTGATCTAATAAAAGAGACTTGTAACCAAATAATACAAATTTTGAAAAAAAAAAAATTTGAAAAACAAAAAACAAAAAAAAAACTTGTGGTCTATGGTAGTTTAATCATGCATTGCTTACCTTTTAGCAGTTTTGCAGTGTATGTGAAAGAATCTTGTGTTATTGTCCTGCCTCTTCTGCTGCACAACTGCAAGTGAACAGAGTTGGCTGGGTTGCAATATATACTATGGACTGACAATCTAGAATGATCTAGAATGCTGTACTTTTGGTCTAGTATGATTTGTCAATGTAGAATGATCTAGAATGTTGAACTTTTGGTCTAGTATGGACTGTCAATCTAGAAATATATCTGGGATATTGAGTGATCTAATAAAAGAAACTTAAAACCAAAAAATACAAATTTTGAAAAAAAAAAAAATGTGTGGTCTATGGTAGTTTAATCATGCATTGCTTACCTTTTAGCAGTTTTTTGTGTATGTGAAAGAATATTGTGTTATTGTCCTGCCTCTTCTGCTGCACAACTGCAAGTGAACAGAGTTGGCTGGGTTGCAATATATACTATGGACTGCCAATCTAGAATGATCTAGAATGGTGTACTTTTGGTCTTGTATGGATTGTCAATCTAGAATGATCTAGAATGCTGTACTTTTGGTCTAGTATGGATTGTCAATGTAGAATGATCTAGAATGTTGAACTTTTGGTCTAGTATGGACTGTCAATCTAGAAATATATCTGGGATATTGAGTGGTCTAATAAAAGAAACTTGTAACCAAAAAATACAAATTTTAAAAAAAGATTTTGACAAAACTTCATGTGAAAATGAAAAAAAAAAATTTGGAAAAAAAAAAATTTTGGAAAAAAAAAAAAAAAATTTGAAAAAAAAAAAATTTTGAAAAAAAAAAAAAATTTGAAAAAAAAAAAAAAATTTGAAAAAATTTTCTCCAAATCTTAAGATGCTGCATAAGATTAAGATGCTGCTTAAGATGCTTCTAGGATTAAGGTGTTCCTTAAGATGTTCCTCAAGATTAAGATGTCCTTAAGATTTTCCTTAAGATTAAGATGTTCATTAAGATGTTTGTTAAGATCAATATGTTCCTGAAGAGGCTGCACAAGATTAAGATGTTCCTCAAGATTAAGATGCTTCATAAAGGTTAGGGTTAGGGTTAGTTAGGGTTAGGTTTAGTTAGGGTTAGGGTTAGTTAGGGTTAGGGTTAGTTAGGGTTAGGGTTAGTTAGGGTTAGGGTTAGTTAGGGTTAGGGTTATTTAGGGTTAGGGTTATTTAGGGTTAGGGTTAATTAGGGTTAGGGTTAGTTAGGGTTAGGGTTAATTAGGGTTAGGGTTAATTAGGGTTAGGGTTAGTTAGGGTTAGGGTTAATTAGGGTTAGGGTTAGGGTCTTAGGGTTAGGTTTTAGGGTTAGGGTTAGGATGTAGGAGGGGGGTCTGAACGCCCCCACTCAGTAGTCAACTCTATGATATCCTCTAACTCCACTCTTTGAGATAACTCTCTGACACTCAAGATGCTTCACTCTCTGACAACACTCTTTGATACCACTAAATAATGAGCAGACACCATGCACTCTTTGGCACTTTATGAAGCACTCTAACTCCACTCTTTAAGATCACTTTCTGGCACTCTTTGACACTCTTACTCTTCAGCACTCTAAGCTGTAAGTGAAGACCACTCCTTGGCACTCTTTGGTACTCTATGAGACTATGATACTATCTAATTTCACTCTTGACATAATGACATCCCTGCCGGGTATAAGATGCAAAAGTCATGGGTGACATGCTCACACCTGCAACAGCTAAAAACTCCTCTCCCACCAATGCCACTCACCTAAACTGTCCACCTATCCTTATTGATCTATCCTCTCCTTCTGATAACAGAAAATAACAGTGAGACAGCTCCCTTATTTACGTTTTCTGCCTCTACTGTTTTTACCCTCCAGGAGCCCATGAATCTCCATTGTAGTTCCACTATTGCTCACGTTTACGACTGGCGCCAACGTCTGCCTTCCCGCCAAAAACATCCACACACTTCACTCTCATCTACAGCCATGCAGGTACAGAGGGGGGGGGGAGGGTTAATTATTCCCCATTATAGTACTGCCCCAAATCATGGGTAAATCTATCCCTGCCGGGTATAAGATGCAAAAATCATGGGTGACATGCTCACACCTGCAACAGCTAAAAACTCCTTCCCCAGCAATGCCACTCACCTAAACTGGCTACCTATCCTTATTGATCAATCCTGTCCTTCTGATAACAGCGAATAACAGTGAAACAGCTCCCTTATTTACGCTTTCTGCCTCTACTGTTTTCCCCCACCAGGGGCGCATGCATCTCCATCGTAGTTCCGCTATTGCTCACGTTTAGGACTGGCGCCACCGTCTGCCTTCCCGCCAAAAACATCCACACTCTTCACTCTCACCTTTCTCAAGCCCATTCCATCTGTCAATGTCTCAATGCCAATACACTTTTATACTATTTGCCTAATTCTATACATTTCCATCAATCCAAATTTCCTTTCAACTGATCTTTTCCTTTCCTTACGAGCCATGCCCTCAATTACATACTCATGTCTAAGTACACTTGACTACCTTATACCAATACATATGGCAGTGCATTTGTAACTATTCTATTTCAAATGGTCAGCATGCAACACGGGCCAACATGCCCATGCAGGAAGAGGGGGGGGGGGGGTTAATTATCCCATTATAGTCCTGCCCCAAATCATGGGTAAATCTAGTTTAACATATTGCTATATGGCAATTTATACGCATGACAGCAGTTGCTCTGACTTCAGGCCTGTACCATCATCATATTGCCAATGTATGTAAAAATGCGTCTTACTCATTGTGGCGTATTAGTAAAATCAGACACTTGTTAGATCAGGCTAGTACAGAAAGACTCATTCATGCCTTTGTCTCGTGTAGACTAGATTACTGTAATGGTGTGTTATCAGGTATTCACGATTTTCAATTTAAGAAGTTGCAAGCTATCCAAAACTCCACAGCGAGAATTGTTTGTAAAGTTGGTCGTAGAGAAAGTATAACTCCAATCCTACGCAATCTTCACTGGTTACCAGTCAAAATAAGGGTTGATTTTAAAATATTATGTATTGTTTTTAAATGCATCCACTTAACAACAGCACCATTGTACTTGAAAGAGTTAATTATTGTTAATTCAAGAACATACATGAGTCTACGAAGTGACAATTCTATTTCCTTAAAAAGACCTCAACCCCCTAAAACGAAAACGTATGGGGAGAAGGCATTCTCCATTAGAGCTCCAGCTCTTTGGAATCAATTACCAGCAGAATTGAGAAATTTAGGTGAATTTAATAACTTCAAATCAAAATTGAAGACTCATCTTTTTGTGTCGTACTTTGGTTGATGTAATATGCCGTAATACTATTTTTTAAAATAATTTGCTGTGATACTGTTTTTATCTAAGTCAATTGTTTTTATCTCAGGGTTTTTATCATTGATATTTATCTAAGTTATTTATTTATAAATGTGATGGTTGATTGTTGTACACGCATTGAGATGTAAATGTAATGCGTACAAGAAATAATAAATTAAAATAAAATTAAATCATGGGTCCGCTCAGCACTACCTCAACAATTGTACTGGGATATTTTATGCTATTAACCAGACATCTCAAGGCTTCACTTAATTTCTAGTTGATCAATATTGTCTTTGGCACTCTATGACAAGTGCTATCTTCAGCAATCCATGACAACTTTTTGACATCACTCTCTACACAACTTTTTGACATCACTCTCTAGTACTCTTCGATACTCTTCCACAATGCTCTTTGACACCGCTGTACTGTGACTGGACACCACTCTTTGGCACTCTATGATACTCTCTAATTCTACACTTTGTCACTCATTGGCACTTTTCAGCACTCTGTACAACACTCTTTAACATTAAGTGATATCCAAACACTCTTTGGCATTCCATGATATTCTAAGCCCGCCCCTTTGACATCTCTCTTTGACACTTTTTAGCACTTTTTCAGCCTTTTTGGCACTCTATGATACTCTGTAAGACAGTTCTTGGACATCACTCTTTTCTACTTTTTTTACACTCTTCAGCACTCTCTGACATCAATCTTTGAAACCACTGAACAGTTTGTTTGTTTGTTTGTTTGTTTGTGTTTTACGCCTCTACAGCATCTTAGTGGGCTATATCGAGGCAGGCGATCGCCGTATGATGATGAGATGAGAAGACTGTGAGTCTGGCACATACCCTATTAATTCAGGGATGCCCAGGGTCTTTCAGTTGCCCAGCATAGAATACTGGATACAATCCGCCTCCATTTAATGTCCCATGGGCTCGGACTAAAGTGTGTCCCCGGGGTGAGATTTGAACCCACGCCCTCGAAGCCAGTTGCAAAGCGCACTTACCAATTAGGCCACGGGGAACTACCACTGAACAGTGAGTGAATCCCAGCTTTTTACATCACTCTTTGGGCCATTTGGTACTCTTTAGCAATCCATTGTTAATATTGCTCTTTAACACCGTTGCTCTTTGACACCAATGGACTGTGAGTATAAAATTAAGTAAAGGAAAAGTATCCAACCTCAATTTTAATCTGTTGATTTTTTTTTTAACACTGCAAAGTAATGAAATTTTAAAAAAAAAAAAAGAAGCTTAAAACTTGAAACTTGAAGACAAAATTGACGCTATATAGGCCTATATATATATATATATCACTTTTGTATATTTTTCTCAATTATTAGGAACTGGATAATTCCCTTTGAAGTGACAAAAGATGCTTGGATGCAGGATCGAAAACACAGAGAAACGTTCAAGTCACAATCTTTTTCAAGTGGTAATCCAATTTGAAATTAAGCCAGTCTGCTGCAAAAAGGTAGAAGTTGCGGGCACGGACATATGCGGGCATAAATTTTGCGGCCATAGCTGCCCGTGGGCATTGCATTGTGGGCGCGGGGTAGGTGCAGACATTAACTTTTGTAAGGTGGGCTGCCCACGGGCAATCACACAAAAGTGCCTGCAGGTGTGGGCGAGGCCCGGGCACGAATCTGCAGGCGCGGGGCAGGAGTGTGCATGATTTTTGTGCCTGTGCAGGTCTCTGGTAGACACCACATTTTGGCATTTTATGACATTCTAACTTTACTCATTGACTTTTTTTTTGTCACTCTTTGACAGTCTTCAGCACTCTATGACAACACTCTTTGACACCAATCATAGGCGTATTTCAGGGGAGATCAGGAGCTGGGCGGTTGGGGGGACTGCAGCCGCCCCTGGCATCAGGGAAAATGGCAAATCAAATCAGGGTAAATCCTGACCAACATCAGGGCAGATTTACTACCTTGGTCACATCCAGTATTCATAAATTCTGCACAAAATTCTGCAGTTTTGCAGAAAGCTGCAGAATTTTGCAGTTCTGCAACTTTGGTCCTCTGTCAGTGCAGCATTTCTGAAATGTTTCTGCAGCAATATCTGTAATTCTGTAGGAGTTCTGCACCTTTGGAGGTTTTATGCAATTCTGCTGCTAGCTGCTGAATTCTGCAGCTCTCTGCAGGATTTTTGAAGCTCGGTAACTTCATCCAGCTTATTGAAATGCATCTGCAAAGATCAGACCTCCTTTGATAAGGCCTTGCCGCTACCCAGGAAACATTGGTTTGGGGGTCTGGTGGGGGTCGGGGGTTTTGGCGGTCCATTGTCACTGCAGCATTTCTGACATGTTTCTGTCGCAAAAAAATCTGTAATTCTGTAGGAGTTCTGCACCTTTGGAGGTTTTATGCAATTCTGCAGGAAGCTGCAGAATAATGCAGGAGCTGCAGAAGCCTGCAGACTTTTTTAGGTAGCTGCATGTGAAATTCTGTAGCTTCTTATTGATTTTTGCAGCTTGCAGAATTGTGTAGCTACCTGCAGAATTGCTGCAGAACTTCACAATTGTTGCAGAACTGCAGAAAGAAATTATGTAAGCTACTCCTCAGGCTATTTATGAAAATCTTTAGGTATAGGCCTATGGGCACAGATACTTGCCCGAAATACCTTTCTAACTAGACCTTTTTTTGGGGGGAGGGGGATTTATTTGTAAAAAGGAAACTGGCAAGCTGCAGGAACCCTCTGAGAAAGAATTAAGGGCATTATACTTTCAGGCCTATGATGATATATATTCTCTCTCAGAGTTCCTTAAGCCCTACTTTCTTAAGGTGACTCAAGCGTGGTACACTGCACATACTTCTGAGCGGCCTGGTTGCCTAGCAACATAGCGTCACAACTGCTGCAGGCCCTGCAAAAGTTGTGAGGTTACCATTTTCTGTCATTTTTACAGCTGCTTGTTACAGCTGCTTGCAGCCTGTATTACCGGAGGAGTTCCAAGAAAACTTATGACAACTCCCCTGGTCGTGTTGTTTCACCTATGTCATTAAAACTTTGCTTGCAGCCTAAATATAATTTTATCTTGCTTCCATCAACTTTTGGTAAACTTCTGTGACATTAAAATTTTTATTTACGAAACTAAAATGTTCGTTTTTGGCGGGAGTTTCAAATGATCAGCTGCAGTGAAACCAGCAGCAACAGCTGCAGCCAGATCCAGTCTTTGCAGATTCAAAAGAAAGAATGAAGGAAGGAAAAAAGGCAGGAAAAAAGGAAGGAAAAAAGGAAGAAAAAAGGAAAGTATAGGAAGGAAAGTATAGGAAGGAAAATATGGGAAGGAAAAAAGGGATGGGGGAGGAAGGGAGGAAGGGAGGGAGGGAGGATATATACATGTAGATAGATAGATAGATAGATAGATAGATAGACAGATAGATTTGTTTTTTGTTTGTTTGTGTTTTACGCCTCAGCAGCACCTTAGTGGGCTATATTGAGGCAGGCGATCGCCGTATGATGATGAGATGAGAAGACTGTGAGTCTGGTACATGCCCTATTAATTCAGGGATGCCCAGGGTCTTTCAGTTGCCCCAGCATAGAACACTGGATACAACCCGCCTCCATTTAGTGTCCCATGGGCTCGGACTATATTGAGTTCCGGGGTGGGATTCGAACTCTATATTACTTCCGAACCCACGCCCTCAGAGCCAGTGGTTGTGCAAACAACCACTCTTAACCATTAGGCCACGGAGGAACTCTAGCTAGATAGATAGATAGATAGATAGCACAGGCATTACAATTTCTTACAAAAAGCTCACATTGCTAAACATATCCTGTATACAATACATCCCTACCAACTATATAAATTCAGTAAGTGCAGTGACAAGCTTTTTGTAAGAAATTGTAATGCCTGTGATAGATAGATAGATAGATAGATAGATAGATAGATAGATAGATAGATAGATAGATACTAAGTCTATCTACAAGCAGCTGTTAAAGTGCTTGCACGTTATTTTTGAAATATATGGGTCCCATAGAGTACCTGTGCAAATTTTTAGAAAAATCTGTATGATCAAACCACCATGCTTGAGTCACCTTAATGAATAGGCCTATATTATGGCTGTTTGCAGATTGGTGGTCCAAACAGTTTCAAAATTAACTTTCAACTTGTTGTGTGATGTCACTGGCCTAACAATCATTTGTTTGTGTCAGTGATGATTAATCAGTTGATTCAATGCTTAGCATACCTAGCAGCATGGAGCCTCTAATATATATATGTAGAGAGCTCCAAGGCCTAACTATACATAGGCCTATAGGCCTATGAGAAGGAACTGTGAATTTGTGAAAGAACTTGGTAATCAAATCCTTCACAAGTTCCATGACTGAAGTCACTAAACACTGGCCTGGGATTTGCTAGCTTACCCTCTAAAGGCTTTCACAGCCTATTTTGGGCAGCAAAGAGGAGGGATGACACATCCACTGAAAAAGGCTTCTAGGGGCGTGGCTTGTGGTGACGTCATGGCAACAATGACGTCATCTTCATGCCAGCACATCATGTGATCCATTCCACCACTAAATCACCATCCATTCACAGTCATGACTTTACTCAGTGCTTTTCTTTCTTGTCTGTCAATGTGTCTGTACTGGGTATAGGCCTAAATGTAGGCCTGTCTATCTATAGATCTATATCTATCTGCCACTGCTGTCTATCTTTCTATCTTTCTATTGCAGGTCTGTCTATCTACCCGTCATAGCAGGATGCGAAAAGGTATATGTTATCGTTTGTGTGTCTGTCCGTCCGTCTGTGTACCGTACCGCCTTCTTTTCTGGTGAAGGGACTATACACTCTAGAGTGCATACCTCCTTACTGTTTATAAGTGAAATAAGCCTACTTCAGAGCCAGTTCATGTAGTCTTAGACTTACATAAGGTCAAAACAAATGTTCTTCTTAAAGTTTGTTTTGCCATTTGGTCCATGCTAAACATCCTCAATCGATCTGTGGAAGAACGATTTCTAATCCGATGAGATGAAAACATATTGGGTCATGTAGGTTTGAGGATAGTGGGATAACAATGGCTGTCACTTTCTTTGCTATTTGGCAGTGTTTGCCTACTCAAAAGTTAGGTGGGCTATGCATGGGTCAAAGTCTTTGATAAGTAAGTGAAATGCAAGATCAATGCAATATCAATAGGAGCGGGCTCAACTACTTACCAATGGGTTTGACCCATATGGAACTATAAATGGTAGAGCAAAGACTATCATCCTTTATGACCCCATATAATGTTTTCATGTCATCCAATGAGCATCCTTCTTTTGATGAGCTGTTTTTGCTGAGGATTTATAGCATTGACCTGATGGCAAAATATCACCCGTTTCACTTACTTGCAGGTGACACTGTAGGCCTATTGAGATAGATAGAGGCCCATTGATGAATTATTGAAGGCCTATCTATCTATTTAGCTTTTATAAAAGTTCTAATTGGTGTATAGGAAAATGAACCTGGACTGGTGCATTTTTGGTCCTCTAAAGCACAAAAATGGCAAAAAAGGGGGAGGGTGGCAAATAATCTATAAGCTCTGTGTACCTCCCCCCCCCCACACACACACATAATTGGTGTGGAAAGGAAAGCTTCTATGACGTCATAACAATGTTACCATGGTAACAGCTGCTAATAGACATTTTGAATTTTCTCATCCAAGTCACAGTCAATATCTCCCCAAATGTATGCCCATTGGGCATGGAGGGAGAGGGGAGGGGGGAGCAGAAAGATAGAATACAAGATTTTTTTCTTTTCAAAATTAAATAGATATTCCAATAGTACTTCCAATATGTCAAAAAAAAAGTCAGAAAAGGACTACCTATAAAGTATTCATACAAAGTCACTGAGACCTGTTAAAGACTTAATTATAGTATTTGAGTTAATTGCATATTTAGGCTGATTGATATAATGAACAACTTTGAAGTGTTTAAAATAAGATATAATTTTGCAATAGGTGGGGGAGGCTATATATAGGCCTACTAAGTACACATCCAGCATCAAAAGTAAGTACCAAGCAGTACTCTAGATAAAATAGTTTCTTCACCCAATTAACCAAATCATCCAATTACCTATCATATCAATAGCAACACCACACCATAATGTCCATATATCCAATAGACCTAACTACCCCACCCCCTCCTTACCCCACATGGGGTTTTTAGGAAGTCTCACCCAAATCAATGCCTATGATGGACTCAGATTGGGCCCCTAGGTTCCCTGATGACGTCATGCATTATGCTAATGAGAGCTGGTGACGTCAATGTGACGTCATTGTGTTAGCAGCCTTGAGCCCTGGACTGCACTAGGTGCTGGGCTGAGGGGTGAGGGCAGAGTCACTGTGTAAAACAACCTTTGTCTGAGACCTGCCTGTAACATGTTGCAGCTCATTGACTGAGAAGTGAGAACATAGCATTTATTGACAAACATTTCTTGGGTGGATACCTTTAATTAATGCATGTACATGGAGAGCTATTAATTTAGGAGTCATCAAGAGACTCCTCATTCCATTTACTATTGGGTGGCAGAGTGTTTAAAGTTCAGATCTGCTCCACTGAAGGTCTTTGCCTGCATGGGTTTGAACCCCGGTTTGGGAACTTGGAAATTTTCAGCAGACCTTCACAAGGCTTTAGTGGACCTTAATGAGCAAAAGCCCAACTGGATGTCGTTTGGATGAGATTGTTAAATCAACGGCCCCTTGTATCAGTGTTTGTGCTGGGTAAAAAATCCCTCAAATGGGGTAAATGTGTGACATGTCGAGGACTGCTACAGTCATGCTGCTCTCTCCCATCTCATCAATCAACCCTTGTGAGTGCTCATAACTGGGCTTTTAAAGAGGGCTGCACTTACCATGTACATATATATGATATATCTATCTGTCTATCTATCTATCTATCTATCTATCTATCTATCTATCTATCTATCTATCTATCTATCATTTAATATAATCCCTGGAGATAGTATAATGGACAAGAGAAGTTATATTGGCACAGGTCCAACTATTTAAATTGCTGGGACAATGGGACATCCAACTAGCAGGAGAGCATTCAATGGGTCCCAGGTTCTATCCCAGCTTTGGCTGTGTGACCGTGTCACCTCAGGAGACCTGCAGGCCATGAGCAGGACTTTTCAATACCTATTTCACTGAGTGGCCTGAACATTGACCCCAAATAACTTTTTTGTAATTCTGGGATTCTTCTTTTGCTTTTCACACATAGCCTTGAGATGTGTACACTGCAAATCCAAAAACACAAATTTCAAAATTTAAATATAAAAGGATGTAATGACCAAGTTATGAAGCCTTATAGTTACATTAAAACACACTAAAAATCATAATCCAGCTTGGAGTCACCTTGGCTGGACCAGGGGCGGGAAATCTATTAGCCAGTGGGATTTAAGTATTTACCACTTTTCCCCTAGTGTTCACAGTGAGAACCATCAGTAAAATTGGTCTATTAGGCTTCTTTCCTTCATTGTTGTATCCTGTACTCCTATAGTTAGCCAACCAATGTGCATAAGGCCAGACATTACTGATCTTTAGCTTCTCCGATCGTCTTAAAGCACTTTTCCTGGGGTTGGTCGGTAGGAAGAGAAAAAAAAAGGTTAATCTCATTTTTTTTGTTGTCTATTCAAAAAAATTGGTATATGCCCATTTTATTTTTGTCTGCACAAAATCTGTTGTATTGGTGGGTCCGCGAAGCTAAGGATCAATTATGTGTCGCCTAAATACAGGAATACATGACACAATAATTATTGTATTCCAGTGAAAAAATCTGTCACTTGACAGCACTGGTCCAAATAGCCATGTCATTTGTCATTTGGGGGGAGGGGGGCAGGGGCCTGTTAGTTGCAAGGCCCGAAGGGCCAAAGCCTTATAGGCCAGGGTCAGGGGGCCACCAAAAGCAAAGGGGTTTCTGATGCTAAAATGAATTCTGGCCATTTTCAAGACAGTTTTATCTCGGAAAATTGATTTTGAAAATCTCATTTCTGTGGGAATAGAAAATAGTTTCAATCGCACAAGGTGGTTGTGAACTATCTGATTAGGCTTTAATTATGTCGATTTATGTTAGCGATTAATGCAAGTGCCGCTGTATTTGTGAAAATCTCGATTCTCAGAGAATCAGTTCTAAATCTTTTGACGTCTTCCGTGTGTAGTTTGAATCTAATTGTGCATGCGGAGTTTATGATGCAAAAATAATTGAAGACCAAATGTGAGTCTGCACAATCACTTTATGCCAAAACAGCAAAATCAGTATTATTTGCTCCATCGAAATGGCTTTGAAGTTTGAACCGACTTTTGGAAAATGGAGCCTCTAAGAAGGACACCATATAGGATGGATGGGTGTAGATGGATTGTTGGGTGTATATGGAAGGATTTGTGTAGATGGAAGGATTTGTGTAGATGGAAGGATTTGTGTAGATGGAAGGATTTGTGTAGATGGATGGATGGGTGTATATGGAAGGATTTGTGTAGATGGAAGGATTTGTGTAGATGGATTATTATTATTATTATTAAATATCTTTATTCAGGATTACAATATCAGACAAATCTGTTTTTACAATTGGTCCTGATGTATATAAAGTACAAAATAAAAATAAAGCATTAATAAAAACTATGTACAAAATATATACAATAAAATCATAAAAGACATAAAATCCTCATATAATCACAAAAGAATAAAAGTCCGTAGACATTTTTTAAAAGTCTCCAGTTCTGTAAGCATCTGTATATCTGCTGGGAGTCCATTCCACAAAACAGCACCATTGTAAGAAAATGAGGATTTAAAATAAGAGGAGTTCATATACGGCACAATTAGGTTCATTCCATCACCAGACCTTAAAGCATAGGGCCGATCAATGTCACTACATAACACAAATTTATCAGACAGATATTCAGGCGCACTACCCATAATACATTTAAAAACCAAAAGAATTGTGAAGTAATTTCTTCTCTGACAAACATTCATCCAATTTAATGACTTAACAATATCAATACCCCTGGAATTTACATAATCAAAATTGCCTGACACAATGCGTGCTGCAAAGTTTTGAAGTCTTTGAATTTTCGCAATATTGTATTTACAAGTGAAACCCCAGGAACATATAGCGTAATCAATGACAGGTTGGATACATGAAATATATATCTTATTTAAAACATTAAACGATACAACTTGTCTTAGACGAGATAGCTTACTGATTTTATAACCAAGAGATGTACACAGTTTGTTAACATACGAATTCCATGACATGTCATGATCAAGTCTAATACCTAAATACTCAGAAACTTGGACTTCTTTCAGAGTCTCATCTTTCATTTTAATCACCAATACAGGATTATCTTGTTGCATATACCGGGATGACATCAACATCACATTACATTTATCAGTATTTAGGCACAGTCGATTTGCATTATACCATTTTGAGACCTCTGTGATACTTGACTGGAGTTTACTTTGAACATCAATCAAATTCGATCCACTACAGTAAATTACTGTGTCATCAGCATGAAGATTACATGAAGAAATTGTGACAAACTGGGACAAATCATTCACATATATCATGAATAACAGGGGTCCCAAAACGGACCCCTGTGGAACCCCTATATTCATAATAGCATTATCAGATTTTACACCATTTGCAAATACCATCTGTTCTCTGTCTTGGAGATAACTTTTGAACCAGTTTAATTCATTGTTAGTGACACCATAATTTAGTAATTTTTGTTCAAGTATGTCATGACTTATTGTATCGAAACATTTTCGAATATCGAGGAAACAAAGACCTGTCAAAATCTTATCACACATATTATCAATACAGTCATCTGTTATTCGTATTATGGACGTTTGGGTACTATGACCTTGTCTATAGGCTGACTGATCAATACTGATCAAGTTGTTCATGGTTAAGTAACCCATTAGCGGACGTTGTACTTGACGTTCGAAGACCTTCGCAACATGACTTATTGTAACAGGGTCTTACTGTATTAATTCTATGTTTCTTTAATTAACAGGTTTCACTGTATATGGTATTGCTAGCTTGTGTTAACAGGTAACTGTAATAAAGGTTGTTAGAAAACCCCTTTAATGTTGTCTGTTGTTTGTTGTACATTGTTTATGGTGTCAACACCTTTCCTGCATAGGAAGTTGAATTCATTCTTTCTCTGACCATTGAGAGATTAAGACAATCATTACCTGATATTGGATTGTTGTCATAATTGGATATTGAAGCAATCATCATCATTATTATAAGGTGAGCACCTGTTCTGTTTTAATTAATTTAATATCATTCATTATGTTGTATTATATTTCTAAAAGTCTGCATCAACCATTTGCAGATACTGGTAGCTGAAAGCAGTTTAGCTGTAGACTACTGAGTGCTAGGCCTTTCCTAAATAACCCCTAACTCAGGGTAGGTGTCATTGGTATAAATTATTATTTATTCATCTAAATTTATTAATTGTTGTTAGATGAATTTAGTATGAGTTGTGATTATATTCAGTCATCTACAGAATATGTTGTTTCATTTGTTACAGGGTTTATTGGTGCTACGGCACAGGAATAAAACCTCGAACCGAAATACCACTCGTTGTTCACTCTGTCACATTATTACAGCAATTGGTCGATAGTTATTCTTGTCATGTTTTGAACCCTTACCCTTATACAGGGGTGTGACTCGGGCAATTTTCCAGTCGCTGAGAACATACGACTTCATCAGTGATAAGTTGAACATCCTTACAAGAAACGAAGCGATCAATGGAGCGGATAGTGCGAGTAACTTGGCATCAAAGCCCAAAACATCATTTACACTATCATGTCCGAGACTTGCGAGACTTTTCCGAACAGTACTGTAGTCCACATCATTGAAAGAAAATCGGCTGAGACAGGGTGGATTTCTCCAAGGAAGTGTCTCAGAAATATCCCCCAAAGACTGAACTGTGGATGACCCAATCGAACTGAAGTGATCATTGAATTCATTGGGGTTTATATCACTTGGAGGATTTAAGTCTTTGGTGTTTTTGGTTAGGCGATCTATAACCTTCCACATGGACTTTGGGTTTTTAACAGCTTGAACAAATTCACCATTAAAATAATTGCGCTTGGCTTCCTTTACTAGATGGGTAACATTATTCCTTTGGCGCCTATATTCAACCCAGTCACTTTCATTTTTCGTGCGCAATGCACATTTATGTTGATAATCACGAGAATACATCAACTTAATTAACTCCGGTGTGATCCAAGGAGAATATCTATTTTTAAGTCTTCTCTGCTTCATGGGTGCATGCACATCACTGATACGAAGGAATTCAGTCTTAAACTTATTCCACATGCTTTCTAGATCGTCAGACATGGTAACCGTAACAGATGACATTAATCCATCCACATCATTTAGAAATGCATGTGAGTTGAAACTCTTATAATCCCTGTAAAATATAACTTTATGGTCCTGGCTTGTTTTAACCTGGGTGTTCAACAACGTATAAACCATATAATGGTCGCTGAAGGTAGTTTCCAATACATTTGTGTGACCATGTTTATGAGCAACACTTGTCAGGATCACATCAATGAGTGTAGCTGAATGTTCAGTAACACGAGTATTAGAACTAACAATTTGCTTGAGATTAAAAGCAGATTCCATGTATGTAATTGGATTATTTTGCAGACCACAACTTGGGCTACAGTCATAGTTCAGGTCACCCATGAGGATGATGTCATCACAATTAACACTGATCTCTTCGACAAAATCCAGCACTGCTTCAAAGTAAGAGATACTAGTGCTCGGGGGGCCTGTATAAACTACCAATTACTACTGGATTTCTCGCTCCTACTTTGATGAACACAGCTTCGATGTCACATTGTCTTTGAAAGGAAATTGTTTCAAATTTAATCCCATTTCTTATGTATATAAGGACACCGCCACCGCGTCTGTTTCTGTCTTTGCGAACAAGAGAATAACCCGGAACAGCAATTTCACCATCTCCTATGCTGCCATCCAGCCATGTTTCACAGATACACATCAAATCAATTTTACAGGTCATGAGTAGAAGGCACATCTCATCCATTTTAGGCAGAAGACTCCTGACATTGACTGAAGCAAGGAATAAATTTTCCATTTTTGTGACTTTTAATGCGTTGATATAAATTAGAATATAAAGGTGAACATTGATTGTTGGGTGTACTAAGATGGAAGGATGGGTGTAGATGGAAGGATTTGTGTAGATGGAAGGATTTGTGTAGATGGAAGGATTTGTGTAGATGGAAGGATTTGTGTAGATGGAAGGATTTGTGTAGATGGAAGGATTTGTGTAGATGGAAGGATGGGTGTACTAAGATAGAAGGATTTGTGTAGATGGAAGGATTTGTGTAGATGGAAGGATTTGTGTAGATGGAAGGATTTGTGTAGATGGATGGTTGGGTGTAAAGGGATGGATGGAGCTCCTGGATCAGTGATCTTCATCTGGAAATACGACATGAAACATTTTTACCAGAATGTCTGTCTTACATGCCCAACAAAGAGGGAGCCACTGCCTGCTTCAATAACTCACACCACAGTTTTGAATAGTGTAGCTGCGATGTGTTACTTGTGTGGCGAATAAGAAAAGGAAATGATCCCCCTCTTTCCTGGTGGTGGGCCTATGCGCTCTACAGAGTGATACCACCTTGCTCTAACTGCATTTAATAAGAATTCTATTCCAGCTACAAGTACCATACAGCTAACATGTAGTTGCAGCAGCCAGAATACAGGAACATCAACCGGCAACCTGCCACCTACCTGAGAACACACTGATAGGCTAGTTGTCAAAAAATAAATCCAAAACTGGCCTCCTGCTAGCTGTCAGAGAGCTATCTGGTATAAATTTGCGCAGAAGAAAGCAGTGAAATGGCTACCTACTAGCTACCTGAGAGCTTTTTTGTAGTTGTGGAAAATAGCTTATCATTTCAGCTACCTTCTGGCTACCAGAGACTGTGCAGAGCTACCAAAGAGCTACCTGTAGTTGCGTAAGACAGCAAAATGAACTGACAATCTACCAGCTACCCAAGAGCTTTCAGGCAGTTTCAGAAAATAGCTTCTCAAACCGGCTACCAGAGACTGCGCACGGCTACCAAAGAGCTACCTGTAGTTGCGTAAGACAGGAAAATGAACTGACAAACTACCAGTAACCAAAGGGCTTTCAGGCAAAATAGCCACCCAAACCAGCTACCTTCTGGCTACCAGAGACTGTGCAGAGCTACCAAAGAGCTACCTGCAGTTGCGTAAGATAGCAGACTGAACTGACAACTACAAGCTATGTGGGAGCTTTCTGGCAGTTTCAGAAAATAGCTACTCAAACCAGCTACCTGCCAGCTACTAGAGACTGCACAGAGCTGCCATGGGGGTATGTGGAAATTGCAAATTACAGCATAATGAACAGGCAACCTGTCAGCTGTCTGAGAGCTTTCCGACAGTTTTCGGAAAATAGCTACTCAACCCAGCTACCTTCCAGCTACCAGAGACTGAGCAGAGCTACCATAGGGCTACGTGGAATTTGCAAATGTATAATGAACAGGTAACATGTCAGGTACCTGAGAGTTTCAGAAAATGGCTACTCAAACCAGCTACCTGCAAGCTACCGGAGACTGCACAGAGCTACTAAAGAGCTACATGTAGTTGCGAAAGACAGCAAAATGAACTGACAATCTACCAGCTACTGGAGACTGCGAAAAGCTACCAAATAGCTACCGGTAGTTGCGCAAGACAGCAAAATGAACTGACAACTACCAGCTACCCAAGAGCTTTCAGGCAGTTTCAGAAAATAGCTACTCAAACCAGCTACCTGCAAGCTACCAGAGACTGCACAGAGCTGCCATGGGGGTATGTGGAAATTGCAAATTACAGCATAATGAACAGGCAACCTGTCAGCTACCTGAGAGTTTCAGGAAATAGCTACTCAAACCAGCTAGCTGCAAGCTACCAGACTACAAAGTGGTGCGATGGCGGTCTTCCAATAGTTTTCAGATAGCCGAAAGGTAGTCAGTTCAGGGAGCAATTACCTTTAATTTTTAGGTAGCTTTTTGGAACCCAATTCAAGTGGCTATACCTTTCAAATTTTCAGGTACACCGATTTACTTGATCACACATTTTGCCCATGGGGGCCGTTTGCACTTCATGGGCCCCCTGTTGCAAAAAGTCAAGTCGCTCAGTTCCAAATTCAGTTCTTACTTATGGTCGAAAGAATAGTGAGTAAGCAGTCTGGTGAAAATGAGAACTGCATGCTGCTGCCATCTGGCACAAAGTTAGTTTTGTATGCTGTAGCATTGCAACTCCAAAGAAATAGTTCCAATTTCATGGCACATTCACAAAATTTCTATTCAACATTGAGGTGGGTGAGAGTAAGACTCAGCAATCACATTCAGGAAACACAAGGCCGTTAGCATACTCATAAACAGCCCTGGCTTCTTCCAGACAAAATTTTGTGAGCTACGCACTCAGATTATGTATTTGGACCGCTCACTGGAGCACGCGGAATTGCACACTTGCCACTAGGTGGCAACACATGACAGTTTATGTTCTGATCTGCCAAGGCTGGAAAAAGCAGTGGCAATAAAACAGAGGACCACTAGCAGACCGGTGACCTAGAGTTTCCATCACAATAAGAGCTTTATCGCTAAACTATTTTTAAATGTAATAGGCCATTGTATTCATCAACCTAGTGTCTATGTATATATATATATCAGTATACAGAACATAATTAATGATTTTGTTTATGTTTTACGCCTCTGCAGCACCTTAGTGGGCTATATCGACCCAGGCGATCGCCGTATGATGATGAGATGACCGAGTCTGGCACATACCCTATTAATTCAGGGATCCCCAGGGTCTTTCAGTTGCCCCAGCATAGAATACTGGATACAACCCGCCTCCATTTAATGTCCCATGGGCTCGGACTAAAGTGAGTTCCCGGGCTGAGATTTGAACCCACGCCCTCAAAGCCAGTTGACAAGCGCACTTACCAATTAGGCCACGGGGGGACTCACACATAATTAATGAATCACAGCACTCATTTGTTATCTCAAATAAACATGTAAGCCTTTTTATTTGATGTACAATATATTTGTGAATGATATTCATATCATATGCAGTTATCGTGGATTTGTATAAAATTCGCCATCAGATAATGTACAATATAATCATTATCTATAATAACAATTTAGGAAAGACCTGTCTTTGAGCTACGAAACAATTAAAATTACACCATGCACTTCATTAGAAGTTCATCTAGGCCTAACTTTCACTCTTCTCCAAGAATTGAACAATTGTTTATTTGATTCCTGCTCCTTGATACTAAAAACTTGGTGTCGACAAAATAGTAATTAATATCGAAGTTAATTAAAAGCAGCTAGAAACTTAAGTTAAGGCAAATAGACTTAAATAACTGATTAAAATTGTGCATGTTTTTTACACGCATATGTCTTGACATACATCCATATGATACTAAATGAAAATATTATCTAGTACATGAGGTATATTGTCTATGAGTTAAAATGACAACGGTCTACTGCATGGTATACTGGAAAATAGATAAATGAAAGATATACAGTTACATGCAATTAAAATACAATATACTCAATTATTACTCATGCAAATCAAAATATATAATTAAGGCTGCCATCATAAAGTAACCAAAAGTAGTAAAAATATAACAATTAAATCATTTAATGATTAATATTTTCTTTACAATATTCGGAGCACCATGAATCGTTAAAATTACACATTTTTTCATTAATGCTACAGCAAGTAAGAGCAGGGTATCAAATAACTTGCATTATGGTCTAAATATATAATTGTACTTTAATTAATACTACAAGTCAGCACAGAGTTATGAGACAGAATACATATAAGAAGACTTGTCATAAGGCCTATTAAATATATGTATAGGAGCCTTCCACACTATCCAGACTGCAGAAGTTAGTCTTTGACATTGGGAGAATTAATTAAAACTTTGCAGTTTAGTGTAAAATCTGATGCATGTATAAGTAAATATATAATATATTAAAAGAGAAAGTTTAAAGTTGATATGTATAAGTTAATACAGTCACTAGGCACAATGTATTAATGTATCAGTTATAAGTCCACATTCACAAAACACTATAAATGCATGTGCCTATGTTTTTGCAGTATCTGTTTTACTGCAATTAAGTCTTATAGGTACACTCAAATTCTCAACAACAGTTTTTTGCAGATTATAACTTCTTAAAGTTATAGGGTATGAAAGATTGTGAAGCATTCCAAAATGCTTCCGTTGCATTCTATCCTTCCATTCTCTTCTTCTTTTCTTTGTACTATTCTTCCTTTTCTTCTATCCGTTCTTGGAAACTTCCAAAAGAGACTTGCAGACATTTGTAGTATAGCACACCATTCAGAAGGTCAACGATATAATTCAGACTTCCAATCAAACCATCTCACGTAATAATCCATTTAATAAACAACTTATGATCTGATTAATAATCCAATATATATGTTACTTAATAATCCACGGTCTATTAGGCGGTACAGTCGTCTTAAGATATCACTTTTTTACGACACAGATTGTCTTTCGCATAAATGAATTTAAAATACTTGAAAAGAATACACTATAACATTAAAGATTTACAAATTGGCTACAAATACTCCTGATAGCCCTCTGCGCCCGTGAATATAACGTCAATCCACACTCTCATTGCTTCTGCAGATGGCGCCACAAGGTAATATGTTCTATCGTGAGTCTTGACGCAGAATGTTAATTTAGTGTTGGGGCTCTTAACCTGACGTAAGTGGTCCACGTACACTTCCTCGATGGCTTGGAAGTATATTCCTCCTCTAGGTTTATTCTCGGATTTGTCTGTGAAATACAAGAGAGATCTACGTTGACGATCAAAAAGGAACCATCGTCGATTCCACTTCTTGAATTTAGAACCAAGTTTATTGAGGTATCCCCGGCACGACACGGAGTCCACAGTCACATGTGTGCAGTCTTCGAGATTGTGTCCTGCAGATTCTATGTGCTGCTTCAAGTCCAGGTCTTTGTTTCTTATCGGCAGGTACCTCGTCAATGGGCGAGCCTGAAAACATTAAATTCAATATATGATATAATAAGAATAAATTATTGTACAAATATTGACGATTTCGAGCCCAGTGGTCAAATCTATTTCCCTTGAGGGTGTGTAACAGAAAACTATTTCACAAGGCTGAAGGCGTAAGGAAATAATTTTCCGTACACACACAAGAGGTAAATAAATTTGACTCAGTCAAAGATATTTTTATTTTTTTGTAAATACTCGATGATACTCTCATTAAAGTAGCCTCATGAAACATGCGATTCTTTCCATACCCTAGTTACGGCAATCTGCAAACCCACTCCTGGGAACCCCCAAAAATACCCTTGTACACAATGCACAAATACAGTATACTCCTGAGCCCTGACTCCCCAGATTTATCTCTTTTGTCCATCTCGTTCATGACCCTACACGTACCTGTCGCTTATCTCCCTATCCCCATCTCTTTCATCTCCCTACCTGTCTCTTCTGCTGTCTCTCCCTCATCCTTATCTCCAGTTCCCTTGTCTCTTATCTCCCTGTTTCTTTTATAACTCTCTGGTCTCTAATCTGTTAGTCTCTTACCTGTTAGTCCCTTATCTCCCTTCTTCTCTCTTATGTCCCTACCTGTCTCTTCTGCCTCTCCCTCATCCTTATCTCTCTTAACCCATCTCCTTCATTCTCTTAATCTATCTTTTGTCTCTGATCTATTTGTCTCTTATCCCCCTACCTGTCTCTTCTGTCTCTCCCTCATCCGTATCTCCTGCTCTCTTGTCTCTTCTCTCCCTGTTTCTTATATCTCCAAATCCATCCCTCTCTTTTCTCTAATCTATTTGCCTCTTATCTCCCTTTCTGTCTCTTAAATCCCGCTCCCTATCTCTTTCATCTCCCTATTTGTCTCTTATCCCCCTACCTGTCTCTTCTGTCTCTCCCTCATCCGTATCTCCTGCTCCACCAGTTCTTCCCGATGCATTACTTCTTCCTCCAGCCTCTGTTCCAGTTCAACTCTTCTTCTTCTTTCTTCCTGAAGAGCATACATCTCCGCCTCCCTCTGTTTCACCTGCAATTACACAAACAGAAAATAGATATTATCATTCAAGATAAATGTCAGCGCTGTTGTGAGAATATGTAGAGGCCTATTGTTCTTGGGCCAGCATCAGAAATTTGCCAGAGCAGAGCATATACACTTTATCTTCTGTAGAATGAGTTTTTCATGAGAGCGAAGCATAAATACACTTTATCTTCTGTAGAATGAGTTTTTCATGAGAGCGAAGCATAAATACAATTTATTTTCTGAAGAACGAGTTTAAGGACACTCAAACAATTTCCAATGCTACTAAAAACCCATCTTTGAATATTTGTTCACAGGAAAAGTCAATGCAGGGCTCTTCTTGGTTTAATTACAATTTATGTGCTTTAAATACCCACGCAGCATTTAGAGACAGTTTGAACAAATTTTATGCCTCCCAAATGTGGCATAAAACTTACAAGGAACTCAACCACAAATGTGTTATTCAAAACGAAAAAGAACAAGAAGCAAAGCCAACAAAACGCCAAGATGTCTTATTAAAATTTGCACAAAATTCGAAGACTTACGAAAGGCACTGGGCTGCCACGTGGGTGAATACACATACTCAACATGACGACGTTTCTATGGCAACTGTATCCACAGCAACCAATGCTTCCTTGACAAATGCAGTGGCTAGGCAACCATCAACGTTAAAGCAAAGATTTCTTAATGAATGAGTATAATCCAACTAGGCCATTATAAAGTCAGGTTCCGCTTCAATTCAAAAATATGATGAAGTTTATAAGAAGTTCTCAATGGGCTATCGCCTATTGGATCTCTCAATTTCTCACAATTGTCTTAAGTTCTTTTTGGATGAAACCTGCCCAGATGCCTCTTCAACAAATATAGGCCTGCAGTTTGAAATTGGTATCCGAGACCAGAAAATAAGTCACATATATATATTTCAAACCGAATCGGCTAAATATGAGTCAGTCAAATTCATTCGTGATTATTCCAGTTTCGCCTTGAAAGATCCAAAGCAAAGATGTCTAAATCTTATACTGAATGGGATAAATAATAAATAATTCCACTCAATTCAATTATTACTGAGTTATAATCAAAATTTTCCTCCAGAAATTCTGCAGCAAAGCATACAATGTGTACACATTGAGATTACAGAGTCAACTGAAGTTTCAATGTCTCTGTGAATGTGTGTCAGTCAAAACTGAGAACGACCAGTTGAATGTGAAATGTGTTTTGAATTAGTCTGATATTTCACTCAGCACTGGCTGTGAACTGCCCAATGTCATTGTTCAATGTTGTTCTTTGTCGTCTGTTTTTCACACTTTGAATAAATGGAACAAGAGGGTGCACCAGATTCACAAGACAAAAAGAACAGCAGCCATGGTACACTGTTGAAAATTGTGGAAAAAAGAGATTTCAGATAAATGATTAGTCTAAAAAGAAATTTTCTTCTGATTCATCAAATAAAATTGACCATACTATAATTTTTCGCAATTTCTGTAGTTTTTTTTGCGAAGGAAGGAAGGAAGGAAGGAAGGGAGGGAGGGAAGGAAGGAAGGGAGGGAGGGAGGAAGGAAGGGAAAGGAAGGGAGGGAGGGAGGAAGGAAGGGAGGAAGGGAGGGAGGGAGGGAGGGAGGGAGGGAGGGAGGAAGGAAGGAAGGAAGGAAGGAAGGGAATGAAGAAAAGAAGGAGGGGAGAAAGAAAGCCTACTTTAGATATAAATGGTGTTTTTTATTCCGAAGCACTCTTTATTATATCCTGACATATATTCTCACTGAAGGTTTTAACTAAGCCTGGAAGTGTGAGAACACAAGAAACCACATGTTTGAAGAATTTTAATGTAAAAACCTGGGTTTTCAACATGTCAGGTCAACTAGGTCAACTCTGGATCATGAAACTAGGTCAGGTCATTGAGGTCAATGCATCTGGGTCAAATTTATGAACAGATATATGTGCTGATGCCTTGAGGGCATGTATATTTAATTCAAAACAAAAGGCCAGTATGCATTACATATTATAGGGGGCGTTGTCAGGCTAATGCCAGCCCAGACAAATGAGACTCAACAGACTTGGAACTTTTACAATGTAGAAGGCTCCCTGCAGAGCAGACGACAGTTTGATTGATTGACTGAGGATTCTAAGTTGAATTCTGTGTAATTTTACACAGATTATTTGGATTTTCATAGGGTAAAATGATATTCTATGAATAGTTTAAATGGCCCAACCACCCTAGACCACTGTACATGAATACCACATCTTATTACAAGCTGTGCACAGGGGTGGATACAGGATTTTCCAAAGGGGGGGGGGGATACTAATAAGATTGGAGTCTCCTCTAAAACTGATTTTTTTTTCCGAATAGCAATTTATAAAGGATTTATCTGAAGAAAGAGGGGTGCGCACCCCCCCTCGCCCCCCTCCTCTATCCGCCTATAGTGCACTGCATTTCTCTTACACTGTACAATTTCAACAAAAGACAGAAGTACATTATATTATCAATTTCAAACCAATTTTTGTAAAAATTATTTCTCAATAAACAATTGTATCAGAAAAATTATATTATGCATCCAGATGATTATAGGGATGTTTGTATTAATTGATTCAATTCCACTATTTCTTAGAATTTAACCACCATCAGTGACAAATAATCCACACACGTATGTATAATTTTAAGATTTAATGTATCGAGAAGCTCCTTCAAAATTACTTTTTTCAAAGTCATTTTTGATGACTTATTAATCCGTTTTGAAGATTTAATCCATATTGGAGGCTACAAAGATTCCACGGTAACTATTAGTAACTCCACTTTGAGACTCTTAACGTTCCTTTGAGGTTTACGTAACTAAGCAACAGACAATTATTTCAGAAAACAGACTAAATAGTCAAACGGTTGCTATGGATACCAGTGTGTACATCCTTCGATAGCAGGGAAGAGACTGTGCCCCTATGAAGTGATACTAACAAAACAAAACTTGAGATGGCTCTTCCCCCTCCTCCCTTTTTGCCCCCCCCCCCTCAGCCTTACATATGCCACCCTAACACTGGAACTAGAACTATACAATGCACCACCACAAGTCTGAATATATATTATATCAAAATAATACACAGGGTCTGCATGGATTTATACTGCATATTCTTTTTTTGTCTCAAATTAGTGTTTTAATAATATCACAATCACAAATTAGAGAAAAATACAGTCTTTCAAAACCAGAAGTGTATGCCCAACAATAGATTTGTTATTTGCACTTCATTAAAAATGAAATTGTGAATATTTCATCAATCAGAACTAACGACACAGGACAAAACAAATGACTCAAACTTTATAGAGTCAATGGACAAGACACCAAAAGAATAATATATCCTCTTCGCCCCGGACCAATATATATTTTGGACCCTCAAATCCAATTGACATGAATGCGATTAATAAAACCAAACGACAGACCACATAAACTAATCTTAAATAGAATATACAGAAGAGCTATTGTTAAATGTTCACCTCAGATTGAAACCATAAATATATTTGCAAAGTCATGCATTTAGTTTTAAAATAGAACACAACGCAACATAATAACCAAAATTCAACACTAATAATCAACTTCAATAACAAAAACAAAGAACAATTTTAGTAGAAATGAATCATAAATCCTCAGAAATTCTCTTCAAATCCAATAGCGAAAACCATGCCAAATTGTTACCATGGCAACGATTAACAATGTTACCATAGCAACCATTGTTTACCTTCATCAAAGAGTTATAATGAAGACATCTCGTGGCCTCTTGCCAAACTTTCACCTGGCGGTAAAAGATTTGATTTTTTTCAAAATGTGCTAAATGTATCACTTCCCGTTGAATTTTTACCAACACTTGACCAAAATGGGTTAAAAAACAAAGGCGCCATTTTTCCCATCTAATTCAACCAAACAACTGAGTAAAATCTTGACATAATCATCATGTAACTCATATAAAACCTCCAAAAAAAATTACAACACTTTCGACAAATTTGAAAAAATTGTTGGAAAAACTAGCCACAAATTTCAAAATATAAATTTGAGATAATATTCTTGAAGCAACTGCAAGTTTTAACAGAATGAAATACAAATGATTCCAATTTCATCTTAACTTTCCAAACAGAAAAGTAACTTGAATAAATTTCGAAAATAAACCAAGAAAGTAAGACTGACCTGTTCCTGTATAACGTTCATCTTCTCCAGTTGCGCATTGGCCAGCATCCGTTCCATTTCATTCACTTTGTCCAAAGGATCCTCTCCACTGCTGACGCTGCAACAAACCACGAACAACCCCATTTTTATTCAGTTTTCAGTTTCCAAAAGTTTGAAAGAGTTTTACAGGTTTGAAAGATTCTTCACAGAGCTTTAGGTATCGAACCTCGGCAGATCAGATCGCGCTGCGACACACATGAAGTAGGCTTCATAAATTTTTTAATTCCATTTGGGAGTCATGTTCCACTACACAAATGTACCCGAGAGTCACTTTAAGACGTTTTGCATGTTTTAAGAGAATTCTAAAATAAATTTAGCAATATTCAAATTTCACAAAGTCATCCAAAAGAACATTTGCAGATAACAAAGCCATTCATAAATGTTTAATCCGTTGTTGAGACTTTCGAAGCGCTGGTTTGCGCACACATCTGATCATCTATCCAACACTGAGTTCCAGACAAACTGACACTGAATAACAGTTTCAGTTTTTTACAAGCCTGATAAGCCCAGGATTTTTCTTTAACCATTATCTCGGTGTAATAACTTAAATTTTAACATCTATCAAATAAAATCCATTTTAAATTAGTTTGGAAGAAGAATTTTCATGGCGTATAAAGGGGTCCATGAATCAATTTAAGCTGTATGGAACTGTAATAAGTATAATATGTAAGTAGGCCTACAATATCCAGATACAATGCGCCCGAAAGCAGTTACATAGTACAGCTCTCTTAAACAAGTGCTTCAACTAACATTGAGGGTGTGACTATTACAACACCCTAAACTTCACATTGTACAAAGCCAAAAGGCTCACAAGAAGAGAAATTTTACTGCTAATTAACAATTTTACAGATTGGCGTAATTTGTGATTATGCCTTTGACTTGCTTAATTTACTTTTTTTCCTAGATTTTTATCAGCAAACGACAAAGTCAAAGAAAATTATTCCTTTTATGTTTCTTTTTCCTCAAGGAAAAACACTTGAAAAGGGCACATGTGGTCAGCGTCATGTTAAATCTTTTTGTTGTCACTTTCTGTTTTTTTTTTCACTTTTTTCACAACTTTCTTCATTAGCAAATCAGTCAGATATAAAAGTCTCAGTAATCGCAACAACATTGTATTCATCATTGCAACATAAATTATGACCCCTACTTCTACAGTGAGTTAATTTTTTAATAGTAATGAGAAAATATATTCTGAATGAAATATAATTTATCCTACTATTAATTCATGGACCCCTCCGTCTTTCCCAGCCTAAGTATAGCGTGCCCATCCCTAAAAATGTGCAAAATTTTCTCACCCACCAGAAGGACATAGGCTGGGTTTTATGTTCAACATTTGTATTTAACATTTTGCCCCTCCCCTACCCCTGAAGTCCCATTTCGCAGGTATTATGCCAGTATATTAAGTATACCTGAAATCTGCGGAGACCGGCTTTTAACTTTGGTAAAATCTGAGGATAGACAACCTTTTTTTTATAAATTATCTATTCAATTCTCACCTGGCGTCCTTTTCCGAATGAGTGTCATTGCTTCCTATGCTAGACTCCTCAGAATCTTCGAGAGAATTCAAACTTTTGTGCTCGCGAGATTTCTCCCACTCCTCCTTCACCTCCATGGCCGCCTTCTGCTTCAGTCTAAACAATCTCTTCCTTTCTTCCTCTATTATGTCATTACCTGTCATAAATCAATCAATCAATCAATGACTATCAATCCATAAATCTATCAATCAGTCAAAATCAATCATTCATTCAATTGATTAAACAATCAATACTACACAAGGAGTTATTCTTCAAAAGTAACAGATGTAGACGATATGAGATTTCTAGACCTAAAACAACCAGTCAGCTGCAGCTGACCAATACTTATGGAAACACTTAATCAACAATTATTAATATGAACTGTGTAGATTGTAGAACTTCACAAAACACTGAACTAACTTATAAGATAATAATGAATAGTGCATGCACATTAATGCCACACAAAGGTAAGAATTTGGTTTTTTTAGAATCACCCAAGTTAAATCTGTGAAATAGTCATATAAATAGGATTATCAATTTAAAACGACTTATATTCTTTTCCTGCACAATACATAATTAGTTGTAGAAATAAATAGTAAAATATTTAGCTTTGGCATACAGGTACATGTACGAAACAGCATGCTCGGGTGCAAAATGAATTGATGTCAATGAGTTAGGCCTACACACAAAAACGAGGTCTACATGAGACAACTAATAGTAGGCCTATATTAAATTAAATTAAAATTACTTGACTAATACGTGTCTAAACTACTCAACTAGAATACGAAAGCACAATAAAAAGTAAAGTAAAAAAGGTTTCATACCAGCCCAACAAAAGGAAACTAAAACTTTGATCATATCAATAAATCTATGAAAATTCTCCAAATAATTATGTAATTTTGAAAAAATGTCTGTCTGTCACTTTACACTAATGACAAAAAGAGAAATATTTGTGGTTATCACATATAATACCGATTTACCATAAGTGATAAATTTTTATGAAACGAAAGTCGCAAAACATATTTGAAATGAAAACAGATAAACAAGAGGAATTGACACAAAGGGATGGAATAGATGGATGGACAGAATAAGAGAGACAAGTGGGGCAAATTTACAATCTGTTTAGATAGATAGATAGGTACGGTAAGTGCAGCCCACTAAGCCCGTTTCTGAGCAATCACGAGGGTCGGTTGATCATATTGATGATAAGGGAGAAAGAGAGGAGGAGTCCTCAACATGTTATACGTTTACCCCATGAGAGTGATCGTTCACTTGCCCAACACAGACACTGATATAAGGTGCTGCCAATTTAACAAAAGACATCCATCAGGGATTTTGCTCCTGAAGGTACACTGGAAATGTCACTAGAAATTTTGAGTTCTCCACCCAAGGACCAGTGTTCTAACCCAAGCAGACAAAACCCTTCAGCGGAGACGAACCTTAACGGTTAACCACTGCCCCACCCGGCTGCCTGTTGGCTTGATGCACATTTTGACACAAGATGAAACAAATTTGCCAACTACTTCAAACTTGAAACAAAACAGTTGACAACTGACAATAAATTTCTAGCCCAAGATATTTAGATGACAACCAAGAGAGTATAACTGAAAGTGAAAGTATCTGCCAAAAGTGAAAGTAGGACCATGTGGTGAGCATAAATAAGCAAGTTATGCATCAAATGCCACATACATGTATATAAACACGTATATATGCAAACACAACCACAAAAATATATTATATTTACAAACACAAACAAGTCTATGAGAACAACCAAATATACACATATATACAGATATATACACTAAAACAAAATACAGAAAAATACGAAAAATATGACAAAGAAAAATACACAAAGTTGCCAGAAAAGGAGACTAAAACGCACAAAACGAAAGTGAAACTACTCACGAAACAAAACAGCACACGCGACCCAGTTAGAAAGTGAAAGTGAAAGTGCAACCAACCTCTCTGGTCTAGCACGGCCAGTCTCTTTGTCTCTATCTCTAGAAGCGTGCTCCCTGACAATTTACGTTCAAACTGTGGACTGTTACAAAACCCTTCCTTTACTTTGTCTATGTACTCCTGGTTCGTTCTCGCCAGGGATACTTTACCTTCCGATTTGCCCTGAAATTAAAAGAAATCAACAATTATTCATTATATTATTACATTACGTTTCAATATTTCTAGTCTGAAGTAATAGCGGAACATTTTACCATATGACATCAGGCCTATCAACTGACACAAGACACAAACACTGTTCGACAAAAACTGACAAGTTTCCTTTTAAATGAAAATTCTATTTCTTATCAATTAATTTATTATCTCCAATGCTTCCAATGCCTTTAAAAAAAAATTTTATAGTTAATTTCACCTCTATACGGATTACAATTTAAGCCAGCTGAAAGTGAAACTGAAACTTACATTTCTGTCAATGCTGCCGTTCCGCAAACCTCCCTCCGGATGCAAGTGACCTAATTCCTTTAACTTCTTTTCTACGTTTCCTAATTTGGACTTTTCCTGAAAGGGAACCAAGACATGAATTTAAGAAATCAATTCAAGACCGTAAGACAAGCTATAAAGAAATATGAATGTCCACAAACTTCTTTAAATGAAAAATATAGCAAGTTGCCTAGTGTATGCAGAAGCGAATTTCACATTTTTAGCACGGTGTCTTAAATGCAAGTGAAAATCTTCTAAAAAACAATCACCATCTTCTGTGTAGAAAGTACTACTTTAGCAAGCTGCAAACCAGGATTTATGAAAAGACTTTAGACCAATATGACTTTGCAAATAAGCAAATATAACTTAACGCTTCTAATACAATGTCACATATCATACAGGTTACGACAATGCTTTATCTATCGTCTATTCATACATTTATCTACCATTTGCCATTCTATTCATTATCTCTCTATTTACCTTTTGATTATCTATATATCTGTCTGTCTATCTATCTATCTATCCATCTTATCTTTTCTCTGCACAGTGTGCACATACCTTCCTGAAAGTGTCCAAGAGGTACTGTCTTCTTGTTTCCAGTTTCTCAATTTCCGAACGGACTTGTTTCAACATGTCTCTCTGCTGTCCGTCGATTTGTTGTACTTTCTCCTGAAAATTAAAATTATTGGTTTTTAAATTTTGTTTGAAAAAAAAAATCCCCAAATCAAGTGAAAACTCAGAAGTTTACAAAGGAAGGATCTGGACAGAACATTAAACAACGCATCTGACTCGTTAAGCACTTTCAATGTTCAAGTCCAATTCAACAGAATGTGAAGACACCCAGATTAAACACTTCAGCGGCGTTGAGCCTGCCATTCCAAACCAAAAGGTCAATAAATAATGTAAAATAAATGGAAGCACATAAACCAAATGCTTTGAAATCATCGAATATATATAGGCCAATGCAGAAGTTTGAGCCGTCAAATTTTAAATTTGGCTCTAAAATTTAGAGAATAATTAAAGCAAACTAATATGAAGTCCCAACATGAAATGATGAAACGTGTCACAACATCGAAATATAAACTCAACTAAATTATGCTAACGACATTTTAAGTTATTTCACTACTTAATTGTTACCAAAGGTATTACAATTGTAAGCCTGTGGTTGGTATTTAGACATTATCGATGAAATAAATCATAAAATAAAGTTAAACATCTATTTAATTTTCTAATACAACATCAACATTTTCCGACACTTACTTCTAAGCCAGAGGTTCTTTCATGAATTTGCTGCATGCGTTAGAAAAAGAGTTTTGATTAATTTATAGAAGAATAATCTGCTAGGAAGTAAAACAGCCTTGAAATATAGAATGAATCTGAATGATAAAATAAAGTTCATCATCAGCTTACAGCAATTATGATACGTAGGAACTGCCCCAAAAATACACATTTTTAAGCAGGAGAGACACTTGAATACTTTTAAAATACACAGTACAAGATATTAACACAGATTGGGGTGAGGAGCCTCGATGAACATCAATAAATTCAAATTTGCATAATAGTCACGCAAAAGGAGTACTCGCACAATTCTTCAATTCTTATTTGATGAGACAAAAGTTCTATAATCTCATGAAGAGCAAAATTATGTGAAAATAAAATTTCCCTTTAGGCCACACATAATTGATTCTTAGCTTCGCGGACCTCCCGACACAATAGATTTCCTGCTGATGGAAAAATACTTTTTTTTTTGACATTATAAAAATTTCTTTTTTCACCATTTTTTTTTGTCCTACCGATCGACCCTAGAAGAGTGCCTTGAGAGGATCCGAGAACTTAAGATCAATTATGTATGGCCTTATTGCTGGTTTATGGAAAGACTGTAAAGTGCTGCCCCCTACCTCTCTATCTCGGAACATCTGCAGAAGATCATTCTGTTCTTGGATCAGCAATTGTTGCATTCTTTCTCGTTCCTCTTCATACTTTGCCTCCACCTGTTGGAAATGGGAAGAATTAACAACCAATATTCAAGAAAACACTAACAATTGTTTCCATAATCTTTAGAATTTGTCATTGTCCATCAATATATTTTAGAGATAATTATGGTTTCTCAGAGCCTAACTTTTTCATACTAAATGTTTTGATTCAAAGAGACCATTAATATCTCATGGGCTGCATTTATGCGGCACATATGTGCAGTGTGCACACAGTCATGTACATCTTGAAATAAGTTTTGATGAAATTCTGGAGACAGCAAGCGTTTAAGTTACTTAAACTGTATTAGTTGTTGCTGTTTTCTTTGAATTATTTAAGACATTCCTTGAACATATTTTCTCAGAATTTCAGGAAAACTTTTACAATATCTCAGCATAAATTTGACCATTTTCTGTGAAACTTCAATGAATCTCAAGACTAATTCTGAGTAACTTAGGTATTGTCTTATAATATTGCCGTACCTCTAATTGCTGAAATTCCAAATCGTCGAAAATCTTCTGTTGATGTTCGATCTGTTCCTGGAGCTTCTGGAATTTCGCCGTCAGCTCATCCTCCTCGTCTCGGCTTAGCGTCGGGCTGTCCAGCATCTGCTCTATCTCGTAATGTTCCGTTTCTAATCTCTTCAACTTCTTCCGTTCTATTTCTATCTTCTCAGCCTCCTGGTGGGAAAATTACAAATCATTAGAACACTGCTGCCACCTAGGGATTATCAGAAACATTATTTATAACAAATCAGTTAGTCAAAGCAGTGCTGCCATCTGTTGTATACTAGTATAAGCAATTACAGCCAAGGGATTTAAAAATTCCAATTAAATTTGCAATAAGCAGTAAGGAATAAGTCGTTAATTGTTTAATACGCATAAAGCGGAAATTTACAGAATTTTACGATATTTCAAGTTGAAAATAAAAAGCGTCACTCAAGATAGAAGGGGGAAAAACATTAAGGAGACTGTGTTAATGGGGTACAATGTAAATATGGATTTATAAGTGTATTAGTAACTAAAACAATTAAACGAAGGTTAGTGGGACATTCAATGCTTGACTTTCTAGTTTCCAAAGGATGTAGTAAAATTTTGAATTCGTTTTCAAGCCTTGAATTCTAAATTGTGTTAGGTACACTTGGAATATACTTGTAAATAGGTGCTAGGTTCTAAATTAGTCTTCAACACAATAAAGTGAGAGGTGCAGAGTTAATACAAAACAATAAATCAAAAGACCCACAACCGTGAATTCTAACTAGTAATAAATCTACAATTTTAAAACAAATATTCATTCATTCACACAATCTAAGTTCACAATCGCTCAATCATTTCTAAATCAAGTGCAGACGTCTACAATCATATGAAGTATAGAAGTCCGGCATCTAGATGTCAAATATAGACTGCAATCGTGGGATGCATATGCGTTTGTAATGTATGAATCTAATCATTGAATAAATAAATTGCAAAATATTCCGATATATGTTTAAAACTATCTATATCATTCCTTGAGCTAATTCAAATAAAAGATGTGCGCTTCAAAAATAAATGAATTCTTGCAGCTAGTAATATATCATCTTCAACTAATTTCGCTTACCTCCTGTAAATATTCCTGATAATAAAATATGGAAAGGTTTGTTATGAAATCTGGGGTACAATGAAAAACTACAAAAGACCGGATAAAAAGGAACAGAAACTGTTTTTGCAGATATTAACATTGCCTTCAAAATACAATGGTTGTCAAAAGTAGATCGTTTCACATCCAGATTTTCTTAAAAGCATTTAGAAAGAGGAGAACCGTACTAGTTCTAACTTCTTTGTTTCAGGACCTCTGTTAATAATTTTCAAACTGAACCTAGTTTGAATTTCCGAGATCTTCCAGAATGGCTCCCAACCACCATCTTCCCCAGCCCCCATGGGTCAGTAAATGGATCACATTGACATAGTTTCACTATCACTTAACTATATTCAAACTAGGTCAATGCCAAATGGCCAGTTTCACTTTCTGATGGCAACTATAATTTTTTCTCATTCATACGTAAATCTTTAGTGTCCAAAACCTGAGTTAGGAGTTAGAAATATGAATGTTAGATTTCTTCGACACAATATAACCACACCTTGTCTCTGAATTATTAGTCCAAAGATCTGACTATCTAGATGAAATCTGATCTGGGCCAGAAAATTGCGAACAAATGGATAATACTTGAATAGAATAAGATAAAAAGTTAAAGTTTAGATTCATTTTTAGAATCTGTGTAACAGTCAGATATTCGGACTAAGACAAGTGAACAATTTTATTTACAGAGTAACATAAACAACAATGGAATTGGCATGCATAGACAGAACATATTTACAATTAAATAAATATTAAATCTGATTATACAATTAGTCGATTTACATACTTTCTTGTTTGACACTGAGCCTAATTTTGTCTTTTTCAAACGTTTCAACTAAAATTCAAAGAAAGCAACAAAAACATTTTAAAGCAGAAGAAAAAGTTAATAGATAGATAGCTTGATGGATAGATAGATCATCAGGCTTACAACTAAATTCACCTCTTCCTTTAAATCTATGAACTTCCAAGTTTCTTTGGTTTGTCAGGGTTATTTTGAAATTCACAAACTACAGTTCATTCCTGTGTTGCAAGGGAGTCATTTTGCAATACTACCTTTCAACAGAAATTCCAAATTCACCTTCAGCAACTTTTTTCAAAATTGATTGTAAATTGGTTACAAACAATGCTAACTGATCAACCAGAGTAGCTAGAGACCTGAAATTTCCTGTACATCTTCTAAAGACAACAATGTTTCATTTCGTACTTTTCTACGAAGCAATGCCATATATCTCATAATATAGAGAAGCCAGAGCTTTGAAATTTACTTCACAACTTCTCCAGAATACAATATTGCATTTCATGTTTATACAATCAATCATCTAATGTATTTACCCTCTGGCGTTCCTGATTAGCTTGGTCGAGTAGTTCTAATTGTCGTTGCTTTGTGAACTTTATTCTTTCTTCGCAATCTCGTAATTCGTCCATCTCCATCTGATACTCTCCTTCCAGAAGAGCGCGCTCCATCTCAAGCTGTAATTAAGGCAAAACTAATATATAAGAATGAACAATTTGATGAATGATGATAAGCTGTAAATTCAACTGATGAACAAACAGTACATGTTTAAGCTTTCTACAACCTAAGATCTGCATACTAATCCTGAATTTGTTCATGATAAAGTCAAATGATATTTCATTAATAATTTACTTTTGAGCATGTGTTGACAGTGTAAACTTGTCCACCAACATAACTGAAGTGGTCTCGCAATTGCACATCATATGCAGTTAATTAAGGAGTTGATGTCTGTTAATTAACCACATGAGTTTCGAAAATGAACCTGTAGGCAAATCAATCCATGGGAATCAAGGCCATTTTGAGTTTGAGATATATCACACAGTAATTCAACTTCATACATGACATCGGAACTAAAATTTGGAAAACACCAAAATTAGTATAAGTCTTGGTCAAATTCACCCCATTTTCTTACCTCTCTGATAGCCTCATTCTGGTGAGTCTCGATGTCCGTGATCTCCTGTTTAACCGTGCTGATTATCGTCAATGTTTCTTGTTTTTGTTTCTTCAATTTTTCCACCTGAGTTTTGACATCTTCCTCCTGAAAACAAACAACAAATTTGTTACCATGGCAACAAAACACAAATTTTAATTCTACAACTTAGTTTTCCTTAGAGGAATCGTCATATAGGCCTACGGTTTACTAATCTATATTCTTTGTAATCTATTTATATCACCCATGTCAACCCCACTCAAAATGATGAGCAGTACCAAATCTATAGAAAAAAGCTGCTATTTTATCCCTTGATTCAAGAATCTGAGTATAGCAAAGCAAGCCTTAGTACCACCTGGTTGTATTTTTGAGTACCTGGTAAAAAATTCCAGATTCGATCAATTTGATTTACGAATATTACGTTTAAGTAACAATGGTCAATTTGGTTATGACATCACAAACAATGAAATGACATCACAATCCATAATAGAGGTGTATACCACAAATAGATAAAGCCGAATTCAACTTGGGTACCTCAGTGTAAGCAATCTTGTAAGTTGAGTACAGTACAATGACCACCAAAAGTTCAAAACTATTAAATCGCAATCAATCCAACTTAGGCCTACAATAAGTCAAGGGCTACCACAAACTGGCTAATAGCTTGGCATACTTGAAATGAATTTGTCAAACGGCCATATATCATAGAATTACCAATCTAAGATTCTAAGACTTGTAAGAAAGCTTTGAATGTAAGAAAGCATTGAATGCATGAGAATGTCAATTTAATGTGAATCCTGCATGAACACAGATCCATGAATGAAACTAGAGATTTATCCAAAAGTCAAAGAATGAAATAAATCAAGAATTCCAACACTGAGAAGTGATCTTGTTTGTTTGGTTCCTTGATCCTTTGTCCTCAAGTGACCGGAGAAGCTAAGAAGTTTATCATAATTCATAGAACTTTGTTGAAAGAAAAAATTCACGAATAACACCGGCTTCTTCTATAAGGGAAATAATCAACTGCGATTGAAATCAGATCCTCAATGCAAGAGTGCTACTTTATTAAAGCATTTTAACTAAATCTCACACGTGTAATACAAGGTGATTAAGACACTTTGAAAATGTCTTAGCCTACTTGTGGCGCCATCTATACTCTAGTTTGAATTTCCAAAACATTTGGGCGCCGTCAACCTTTAAAAGCGAAAATATTATCAAAATTTTACAATTTGCTATTCAGAATTTTTTCTTTGTCATGTCAACTATTTTATATTATTTACAAAATCACTTCAACTTCAACTTGCAAACGAATCTTTCACTACTTTGTCAAAAGACTTCAAAATTCTTATCTGTACTAGACTCCTAGGCATGTAATAAACCTTCTTGTTTTTGACTTTTCTAAAGTATTTGACTTTGTTTATCGAAGAATTTGGTCAATAAGAACTGAAAAAGTCATAAACTTTACTGGGGTTATAAAAATAACTTGAAACTGACAATGAAAACGCCTGAAAAATATGGTACAAGGTAAAATATAATTGTAAAGACTTGGTCAAGTCCAATTGTTTGCAGAAAGCATGTTTTCGGGGTGAAAAAACAAAGATCAATGGGAATTCTGAATATATCTCGTTTTTTAAAATATTTGGACGAATTGGCTATATTAAACAATGAATGATCAACCCAATATTGACCATGTATGTAGTACTACTACTAGTTATGTACCTCAGAAAGTATTTGAAATTTGCAATACTTGACATTGGACTTGTTGCCATAGCAACCAGTCATGTGAACTATTGGAATGTTATTCTATCACCAGGGGATAAAATGTTGAGATTGTCCCAGTGGGGGTCTAATAGGGCTAATTATTGGCTAGATAATATTTCAAGGGTCAGATAAATGTGGCACTTTACTGATATAACTTTCTGAATTCATATGAAGAGATAAACCTGAGGATAGACTTAGGAATTTACAATTTGGATTTAACATTGAGACCTCTGAACATTGGATTCACTAATTTGGCTATGCGAACTGTGGTAAAAAAATAGTTTTAAATTGCCCATAATGACGGAACTAAGCAAAAAATATCTTATTATTGTGGAATTTGCTAATTCGTTTTGTTAAAAAATATAATAAATCCATAAATGCGTTAAAACTATAATAAGTCCTGAGTACAACAACATATATTACACAATTTTTATCCTTCATAAGACAAGTCAAAATTTTATAATTGCCCATCGTTAGTGAAAAAGCGAGTGCAAATATAACTGCACAAAATATAATTACATAATAACATAACAAACCTTCTGAGAGTGAAGCAAGAACATAAAATAATTATGGAAGTTACAAAAGACACACAAGAATTATTTCGCAATCATTAACGCCACCTCACATTTTCTAAATTTAAAGCGCTCCTTAACAATCAAAATGATGTAAATCTCATTCATAATGTTATGTGTGTAACTTTTTGAGACAAATGCCAAACTTTTTTTCCATTCATAATTGGCCCAAGGCAATATAGCCTCCAGCAAACTTTACTTTTACTAATCACGGTTCCTGGTTATTCTACCACAATTATCCTAAGTTGTTCACACCAAAAATTACAATAATTGCAAAGGAGTCTCCATACATGAATTACTGATGTAGTGCAGAGCCTTGAAAGTTTTTTTTTAAGTGTCTATCTACTTATCTGTCAGTCTATCTATCTGTAAATCCAACTCTCAATCTGTCCTTCTACACCCATATATCCAGGTATCTGTTAATCCATCTATAAAATATAAATCCATAACTCTCACTAGTGACACTACCCATCTCTCCACTATATCTTTATAAATGTTACGTTTTCATCTATCGGTTTATTTATCCGTTAATCAACTATAGGTTTATCTATCCATTAATTCACCTATCTATCTATCTCTCGACATATTGATCTATCTATCAGATCTACTGATTCCAATATAATATTACAAGTTGGCAATTTAATTTTAACCATCCTGGAAACTAATACAGCATTTAACTTATTATAACATAACTCATCGCACTTCATTTTGGGAAATTTGAAATTGATGTTAATGTGAAAATGTTATGTCGCTAATTCTATTAATCGGCCTACAACATGACATTCTACTTTCAACAAGGACTTCCAAATTCGAGGTCACGATACAGTCTCAAAATTTTGACAATATAAAATTTCATTGACTTCTGTTGATCCATATCCAAACTATTGAACAATTATACACAGTAAACATACCTGAATACACATGATGTCCATTCCATTAATAATTTCCATGTTAATTTCCATGTTATTGTTGTGATTTCCATTTAGGGTTTCCATTTTGGTGAAAATTAACCAAAAACGCCAAATAGGACATCTAGTTATAAATGTAAATTTATACTCCGCAAATAATAATGCTAAACTAAATGCGGATGTACAATTTTTGGAAGTCTATGTTTGTATGATGCACCATGTAGAAAATTGGTACGATGTGGTTACAGTGAGTATTGGATGCATAACCAGTTGTGATTAAATATAATCCAAATACTGAATGTAAATATTGAATCCACACATATATATTGAATATATAACTGATGCATATATATCTGTCAATATTGGTTAACTTTGTCACTATACAACAGGTAGAGGATTTATCAGGAGTCAAAATAAACCAAAATACTTCTGATTCTCAAATCTGTCGATAGGTTGTAAAGAAACACAGCACTGTCAAATAATAATCAAATAAATTGCAAATGATACTTCTGATAGCCATAATAGCTGCAGAAGAGTAAAATAATTGGTCAAAATAGTCCCAAAATAATAAACATAGTCAAATAATAATTGATAATAGTCATATCAGATAGCAATCATACTGTAATTTGACAACTGTTGCTAGTCTATGCACAGTCAGTTGCATCCTGATTGATTGGAAATTAAACCAAAATTTCCACAAAATAATCAAATAAATCAACTAGTTATTCCTTTTTCCAAAATAGACAGTGCCATCACTTGTGGAAATATGATATTTCCATGCATGTAAATGTTCCAAAACTGCTCTCAAAAACATGACATAAATCCACATACATCCCAGAATATAGTCATAATACTATGATGATAGCCTAATATAATATGACAAAGTGTTGTAAATCATGTATATATCCCTAAAATTCAGTAAATCTCAAATATAGTAATTTCCCACTGGTGTCCATACTATCAACATCAACACTGACTTCAACACAACAAATGAGCAGATGAGACCCAGCAGAAATTTGACCCCCCTTCCCCAATCAAACAAAAACACCACCCCCCCCCTCCATACAGGCATACTCACACCAAGTCATTGTTACCTGGGAGGAGAGGGGGGGTGAAGGCATATAGGCACAATGCTAAACAACTACAACAATGCCTATTGTCATATGTCACAGATTCACATACAATATATATGTATCTCTAGTGCTATTAGCTCTATTTATTTATGACATAAGGTGAGAGGTGTCATATATTGTATGCATCTAATACTTTTGGCCGAAAGAAGTTTTTCTATCAAATGCATTATGCTATTGTATTCTATGTTGCAAAGATTTAATATTTACCACTGACAAATCAAATGCTACCTTTGAATTATTTACACAATCAAATGTATGCTTTACCTTTCAACATTTTACATGCTTTAGAAGTTTAGATAATCTTATCGAGATAAACACAAAAGAATGTGGGATTTCCATAAGAAGAAAATAGCAGCTACCTCAATAGAACAATAGAAGAGAATACAATAGACAGATGGTGAAAGATAGCTACAAACAGATACATGGATGGACAAATATATAGGCAATCATTGTAACCAAATTATTTTTTCAACAAAAAATATTTCTTTTTCCTCATTCTATTTCTTATTTCCATTTTTTTCTTTCTTTTTTTTTGGGGGGGGGGGTGTGCCCTCTGCCTAGTACCAGAAGCAACAGGACCATGGAAGGTCTTAGTCAGCAGAGCAGATGTCCCTGATATTCCAAATAAGAGCAACCCCCCCCCCCCAGGCCCAGCAGTCACAGTTGGCTGAACACACAGGATCCCCTTTCTGAAGCCTAATGCCCGAAATCTCCAAGTGTTGATCTTGGAATAAATGCATATCCTCTTTCCAAGCCCTACTTCTTTTCTATAAAGCACTGAAGAAGGTCAATTTTAAGTGCAGAGCGTTTTTTTTTTAAATATATGTAAGTACTTGACATATTTAGTGTTCAATTACCCATTGACTTGCACTGAGGGAAATGTATTCCTAGAACAGAACAATATAAAATCTCTGAAAATTAAAAAAAAAACAAGAATTTTTTTAAATGACTAAAATTTTACACTAATCAACACACTAGATCTATGTCGGTGCAGCGTGTAAATAATTTTATCATTTGAATAATTGGCTTTACTAATTAGGGTAATTTCATTAATAATATAAATAAGTTAATGTCATTAATTACTCAGTAACTGTTACATAATAGTGATTGCTTTTAATCCATGACCTGGACTTTGTTTAAACTTTCATAAAATAAATTATTTCTTTTATCATAATTAATGAATTGGATAGACATCTATAACAACAATTCACTATTCTCTCCACTAGGCCAGTGTTATACTTTAAACCCCCTGGTGGATAGTCAGCCAAATAGGCCTGCATCTTCCACCTTCTCTTAACATCATCACATGTGTTCAGCAAGAGGTCATAACATTTTAGTAACCATAGCAACAGATTGAAAACAGGTAGATGTCTCTCACACCTGTGCCTCTTAAATGTAAGGGTTGAGGTCAGCTTGAGGAACCCCAAACCTGTTGGCCATAAATTTCAAACAACTGACATTTTCCAAAAGAAAGAGCTCTCTAGTCTCTACAAATAGCAAATATTCTTTTCCTGACATTTTCTTGAAATAATTCTCCCAGAAGCAAATTTTATGACAAGAATCTGATGATTCAATACCCAGGCTTTTATGATAAAATATCAAATATTTTGGGTACCCCAATACTTATTTCTTCAATCTTCAATGAAGGACAGGGACTTATACTTGCAATAACAAACAACTCATGCAATTCTAATCCGCCGTTCCATTTCTCAACCAGTATTAAAGAAATGTTGTTTTTTTTTTCCCAAAAATACAAACATGCAAAATTTAAAATCATCGTTAAAACAATCCACAACAGGACAAATAACCAACAAAATTTCAATCAAACTAAGAACTCTAACCCTGACACTTCCTGTAATGGATGCCAAACAAAAACATTGACTATTGACCACACCTTAGCTTTGCCAGAAGGTTAATAAATTTAAGAGCGAAATGCGTTTTGTTTCTTGCTGTGCGAATACATGTATTATGGACACAGCAACACAATGTAGCTCAACCCAGTCCTACAGCAACTGACAGTAGAATGGTAGATAACAACATATTCTAGCACTGTTTTGATCACCTTAGCATTCTTTTCTTGAACCCTTACTCTGTTACCATAGCAACCAAAACAAACAGCAACCACAACAATCAGCAACCAAAAACACAAACTCACCAGATGACGAAATATGCAGAACAACCATAAAGTTGAC
Source organism: Platynereis dumerilii (assembly GCA_026936325.1). NCBI lineage: Eukaryota > Metazoa > Annelida > Polychaeta > Phyllodocida > Nereididae > Platynereis > Platynereis dumerilii. The sequence goes on along the minus strand of JAPTHN010000004.1, from coordinate 62,888,858 downwards.
AGCATCACTGAATGTAACGAAATGGCATGGGGAGCCAAAATTCAAGTAAGTTCCAACTTATCCCATGCTGTTGTTCACTGTTGTAATGGGGGAAACTGCTGAAATTGACCCCTCATCACCCCCCTAGTTGCTATGGCAACCAGGTGTTCTGAGATCATTTCAGGGCTATTTATACCACCTTTTTCTACCTCAGATTTTTTTTCACTATTATCTTTTTCTTATGTTACCCCCATCCCTTTCCCTTATTTCTTTTTCCATATTTTTTATCATAATATTATTAGCTTTTGTGTAGATAAACACAGAAATGACCCATATAGTAACATGTAAATAAACAAACTGAATGTGGCATCTATCTATCTATCTATCTATCTATCTATCTATCTATCTATCTATCTATCTATCTGTCTACCTATCTATCTATCTATCTATCTTCTATCTCTCTTTCTTTCTATCTATCTGTCTACGTATCTTATCTACCTATCTATCTGAGGCAAGGGAGTCTGGCTCAGTGGTAACATACTGGGCTGCTTACCCCTGGGACCTGGGGTTCGACTCCTGGATAATCCACCTTGTGCCAACTTGCCAAGAATGCAAACAACTTTTTTACCATGGTCCCTGCCTGTCCTCTGGTCTTATTAAATCAGTGCAAAAATACAGGATGCAAAGCCCTATCACCCACACATATAGATTACTTTTATTCTTCTTCTTCTTTCCTTTCTGATTGAGGGGTAAGTTTTCAATTAGTACAATCCTTGATTCATGAATTTTTCAACATAAAAAATTACATAACTGCTGTACTCTGTTTAAATTTTCTGTACGAGAGATTATTTAGTGCCTTTTACCCTATCTATCAATAATCTATCTGCAACACAAACCCATTATCTCCATTATTTTTTGTAGTTAGACAATCTATAATATTCCACCCTAAGGTATGTATGCTTTCCATTTACCTGCAGGTGTGAATTCTATTTTCTTTTGTGTGTTGTGTATGTAAACATAATTTGCACCCAATTTACATGCATTAGCACATGCATTAGCATAACTCCCATTTACATCAACATTAATACCCCAATATGAAGTCTTACACATTCTTACACCAGCTTACATGCAATTGAGGCTACTAAGCTATTCATTAAATGTAAACAAACATGATATTTAAATACATGTACAGAATTGATAATATGTTTGAATTTCAAAGTTCTTTCCTTTGATATAGGATTATTTTGAGAATGACGGCTTTACGTTCTTTATTTTACTATCTATTTATCTATCTATCCAATATATCTATTTATCTGTCAAAGTTTCATATCTACCTATTCATCCATCTATCTGCATTGTATCTATCCACCCATCCATCTATCTGTCTATAACATCTATCTACAGACTCATACCACGTAACCACACACAACGGGGGTCAAATAAAAAAATTTCCAAAAATGTATGAAACAAATTGAAATTCTCGAAAAAATTAACAATGGAAATACCATCACCTTCTTTTGATGAGAGTCACAAGACCCCTCCTTTCCTTTTTCTCCTCCCTCATGCTTCTTTAGGGGTATGAGGAATATCGTATGTTGTTGATAAATCATTCCTTTCGTAAAATGTTTTCTGTTGTTATTGACAAAAAATTTGATCGATATTTCTTTCTTTTCTTCAATTTTTTCAAATGTCGATAAGTTTTCTTTCATTATTTTAGAATCGGATGACTTTCCATGCATTTGCTTCACAGCACACAATTTCATAAATTTATTTTATCCAAAATATTCCTTGCTTCTTTCCATGTACACAGGCATTGCTCATCCACATATTTTTGATGAATTTTTGCCAATGTTTGATAGAAGCAGATGTATCTTCCTTCAATTACATTTTTAAAATAAAAAATACTTATTTAAGTTTTGGTGAAAAAATACACATAATTCCCATAAATACTTAAATTATCTAAATAATCCTTTTTTGTTGCTATGGAAACAATTTCTAGAATACTGCACGAGCCTCGTTCTCGTTCGAAGTCAAAGTACAATTTCTTCCTCCAATCACATTTATTGTGAAGTTTTTTGTCAAATAATCACACACATAACTCCCACAAATACTTAAATTATAAAAATAATCCAATTTGTTGCTATGGAAACAATGTATACAATACTGCAAGAGCCTCTTTCTGGTATGAATACCACTGAACAATACAACAATGCTTAACAACCACATTACAGCATTTTGGACTAACCCAGGCCAAAACAAATAGCCTCTAACTGAGACAAATAATCTCCAACTGATAACAATGGTGACTGTAGCCCTCAAGTCTTTCTGGACCAATCAGCTTCTTTCTCTAATGTTCTTTGGTTGCTATGGTAACCATGTCATTTTAAGATAATCCAGTAATTCTATCACGTTTATCCATTTAATTGTTCATGGCTCAATTTCAAAAGATTTCCAAAAACAAGAAAAGGAATTTTCATCCAAAAATGGGAAAATATAAATTCACCACCACATTTTCAGTATCACTGGCATCAAATCCCAAACCAGAATTCCAAGATTAAAAATCACAATATAATCAAATTTAAATCCTGTTGATATATGTATACATTAAAACTAAAATCACCTCCTTGAAAGAAAGTTACAACCACAATGAAGCTAGAAGGTTTCTTAAGTAAACTTATCTTAAAAGTTAAAAGGTGTGTTAAGAATGTTAATACTCTCAGAACAATCATGATAATACACCCTTAATCAGTTATTGTCAAACAGCAATACAGCACTAATTATGGGTTAATTTAGTAATTACCCCAAATTTAATGAAAATATAATCAACATGAATATCAAAGTATGATTAAGTATCAGCACTTAATTAATGAACCTGTCCAGACAAATAGGCCTTCTGTGTTAGTGTTTGTTCATTTGTAAATTTATTGATGTTATTGCTTGTAGTTTCTACAATACACTACTGTACACCAAAGGAAACTTATACAATTTAATATTAAATTGAGAAATTCTAAATTGTTCATCTTTTTAAAATACAGACAGAATAAATAATAGATAGAGAGACAGATATACAGATAGATAGGCAGATGGATAGTTAGATAAGCGGTGAAATTATAAAAGAGGATAGACAGATAGATAGATAGTTAAAAACAGATAAGGGTGCAATTATAAAATAGGATAGATCGATAGATAGATAAGCGGCGCAATTACACAAGGGCGAAACAAAAGAATAAATTTAGCTGTATTTCACTGGGTTCATCTTGGGTCATCATTATTCTTCGACTCATCTGCGTCTTCACTCAACTAAATAAAGCCATAAATTGACCGGAATAATGATCTTAATTTATCCCCGACATATTAATTTGTCTCGATCTCCATCCATCCGTGATCACCTACAGATTTATCTACATATCTATCCATCTATCTATCTATCTATCTATCTATCTATCTATCTATCTATCTATCTATCTATCTATCTATATATCTATCTACCTTCTATCTTTCTACAAATTCAAACTCTGCCTTGGACAACAAATATCTATCTATCTAATCTATCAATCAGATTCAACCTATCTGATTCTATCTATCTATCCAAGCCAGCAACAGTCAGTATCGTTCTCCAACACCAGGGTCTCCACTAGTATTATAACATAGCACCTAGGCACCCCTAGTGGCATTTGTTAACACTACAAAATATATTAAGACATGACAAACATTTCCTAAATATTGAGTCAGTCTGACCAAATCTTTCCCTGCTGAAGCCTGAACATACATATTTTACAGATGGGTCTTTATTGTTTATTTTTAAATGGAAAAAAAAAATCCAGACAAAAATGTAAACATTTTGCAACATCCAAAAATGATTATGAGCCCTTTTTTCACTTAATTTTCAAAGCTTCATTATTTTATTGCCAACATGGGTGTTTAGATTAAGATTTTCAGATCCAACAGCAGTTATTTCCTACATTTTTAAATATATATTTTTCTTTTGATACAGGAAGCATTTCATTGAAGCCAAAAATAAGACCACTGAAAATATGGAAATTTTTGGAAATTAAGACATCGAAATTTTAAATTGCAATTTTTGGCGTTTTAACTTTAAGTACAATATTCAATCCGGACAGTTCAAATGAACTCATCAACCATCCTAAAACAAAGATGTGTTTTCATGTCATTGAAAGAATATTCTATGGAAGATAGTTTTAAAATGTAACTTCAAGTCTTATTTAAACAGAATCACTTCAGATCACAGACATTTATAACAGTAATCTGTACACTATTAGTCTACTTGAAAATCTAAGAGCAAAGTCTATCCAAGTAGGCCGACTATAAGACAAGAAAGTACCAGAAAGTCAAAGAAAAAACAGAAAGTGTAAATATTTAGACATTTTGGAAACAGATAGATAGATAATCTCCCTTAAGTTAAACAGGTTTAGTGTCACGTAAAACTAAAGTTTCTGTAATCATTTACTTCAACATGTTCAATGAGGTTTGGATTTAACCCCCAGATTCTGAGAGAAAATTTAACATTTATAAAGGAGAATATGAGATATATTTGATTAGCGACAGGGGCACATTAAATTTTGTTTATGCCTGCTTAACAATTGAAGGAAAATCCCATTTCAAAATCTTAATTTTTAAATCCCAATCCTTAACAGACATTCGTATACCATAAGTGTAAGTACTAAGTACATGTACACTAACGTAAGTACATACATTTCAAATTCAATATTACTATCATGAATATTGGTCATCGATAAATTGTATAGAAAATATGAAAGTTCATCAATAATTATATATTCACTATGTTTACCTAGCTGGCTATCATTATCAATCAAATAAAATATCAATCCAATTTATCATCCAAAATATAAGCACTGATATCATAATTTGGTCCATAAAACAAGATTAGCATAATTATGAGCAAAACTATGATTTATTCGAACGACCTTGCGAAAATTTGATTTCCTGCTGGGGCCAATTTCCTTCAGATATAAAATCAGATTCCAAATGTCCATTAAATCATGTTTTTAATCATCTTTTCTATTAATAATCTTCAGCGTTTCTTTTTTCTCCAGAATTTAATCTAAACTAACATGCTCTAACCTTCAGCTACATGGGAAATAACATGATCCAAGTACAAGGTTATGAAACTGATCAAAATGTCTTCTCTATCCTTGAATTCATGATTTACAAATTTTCATGAATCTCCGTCTTGAACTCAATAAAAGTTACAGAATAACATAAATTTCTGTAATATAATCGTGTTTGGCAAAATTTTGAAAATATCCACTCAAGAAAGTTCATGATCCACGTAGGCATAAATTCTCTGGGTGACATGATCTAACTCAAACCTAAAAATATGTGATTACAATAGTATACATTGAACAAAGACCTTACCTCAGAATTTTTAAATTGAGAGATCAGAATAAAATATTAAGCAGGCCTACACATCCATATACACTCTTTATTACGATAACAAAAATTTGAGGATACTGCCTATGCTACACAATTTGACAAATATATATGACATAGTTTTCCTTTTAAAATGGCACTGCAAATATTTTTCAAAATAATTCTATTCTGATTTGTTAATTTTTTCTGAAGTCACTCTTCATACTAGTGCTATCTCTGCCGGAAAATTATCAAAAATAAACAATGTTGATTCAAAGCACAAAAGCGCCACCTGTGAATAAATGCAAGACTCACCTGCAGACAGTTGTCGAGGCTTTGGTCGCTAGCCGTCCCAATTCCACTGGAAGAAGGGGTCAGCTGACTATCCTTCCGGTAATTCTCCTCCAATGACTGAGCACGTAAGTGATTTTTTGGGTCACGTTCGCGTTCCTGAGTTGCTCGTGGCGACATCTCCTGGCCATCCGGTTCATGTGGTCGTGTTGGTAATTTTCCATATTGACCTTGACCTACAAAAGCTGAATTCTGCTGACCTACATTGTATGACCTCTGACCTAGATTTGAGTGACCTAGATTGTGGTCTTCATGCCCCTCATTACCAAAGTTTGTAAGGACTGTAAGTTTTGTTCCAAAATTGTCAACTTTAGATTTTTGGAGGTCTCGTTCTTTAGTCCGCATAGGTGAGTCTCTATCTAATAACAGAAATTCATTATTATTAAGACTCTTCAACTGCTGTTCAAAGTCAGTAGAATCATAGGGGTCACTGTACGGATAACGGGAAGAATTACTTGAAACAGTCACACTACTGGCTGGAACACCAGGTGGCATACCACTACTTAAAGTAACTCCACTATCTGCCCCACCCCCAGGGGGCGGAGAAGTGTCTGACGTCATAGGTCGTCGTTTTATCGTGTCGTTTTCACTACCGTCATCTTCGCTAGCGGATGAATTCGAGCTGTGTCGTCGCCAGAAATCTTCTTTATGAGTTGAATTTGGCGACGCTAGCATCGTCAGGGAGCCGTTGGTTTTGATTTTGGTCATAGAGTTTCTGCATGACCCCCCTGAGCTGTCGCTGCGTGCGTCGAGACTGTTACGCGAATTTGGCGACGTCGGAGAGGTGGGTGATGTTGGGGACCCTACTGAACCCGTCCTTTCTCTTTCCAACTGCTTCTCGTACTCTGCACACATGTTCAAAATCTCCTCTAGTCTCTGTTTCTCTAACTCAGCCATTTCTTGCTCTTTCTTCCTTTCCTCCCTCATCCGATCGTGCATGGCTTTCAAATCCTCTTGACTGGCCGACAATGACACTGTATCTATATCGTCTAAATCTTCTATAGTCTTATTCAAAATGTCCGACCCATTAGGACCACCATGAGGACCGCTATGTGCACCGCTGTTAACACCGTTATTCGGCCTGTCATAAGGCTGATCGAGGGATATGAGAGCGTCTAAGTCATCGTTGAAATTTCGAGCTCTCTTACTTATGCCTTCTCCTGATGCGTTCAAATTAGCGTTCATATTTGGAGAACGCGGAGACAAAGAGATATTACCTAGATTTCCAGAACTATTCACCGAATTTGGACTCGAGGGGAGAACTTTAACGCCTCCTGTGACATGATGCATCCCATGACCTTGAGGCCCCTGGATTTGACCTTGAGGACCCTGGATTTGGCCATGACCTTGACCTTGGGACGACACCTCATCTCTATCTCTCATATTGTCTTTGTTACTGTCTTTCGTGTCTTTGACGTTGCTACCACTCTGAGCACTGCTCATGCTAGACACGCTCGTGAAAGAGCTAGAACTGTGGGTACTTCCATAGCTGTCAACTCTTTCCTTCTCTTCTTGGTTTTCTTTCTCTCGGGAGTTTTCTCTTGAATTTCCGTTCGCCTGACTCGTGTAACTTTGCTTTTCCGAGCCAAGTCCAGGAATGACGACCCGTGTCACCACTGTGTCTTTGGTAAAGACCTGAAAATAAGTTAATTTTAGGTAATCATACAATTTATCATCACAAGCCTAACTGAGACCTACATGAATGAAGTTGTCAGACTAGAATAAAATTTTACAAGCAACTTATGCAATCATCACATTTAACCCGAGTCATTAGCTATTAAATGATTGTGTGTATTTTTCCCATCCCAGATAACAACAGATATGAAACATTTTGCTAAGCGTTGAAGATAGTTTTTGAAAGCATGATAAACACCTGATTTAGTACCTCCCAAATTCTCATGCTCATAATTTATCATGTTTATAATAGTTTAGTTAAAACCGGAAAGTAAATGCAAGAATATGCAAGTGAATTGAGAAACTAAATTTAGCCTTTAATCGTCACCTTGTGTGGAATTAATATTCATGAATATTCATTCAGCTAAAACAACTTTTTCTTACAAAACATCCAATTCAGGATTTATCATTCAGTTCTCACCTTTTCTCCCTTGTGGTTCTGCAGATCCGGTTGCAATCCTTCTCTCAACGACTTCCGGACCCAATCCCGGCTATCTTCCCCTCCCTGAGGAGGGACCGGTGACTGAGGGGGCGCCACTTTGGATTTTGGTGCCACTAGGGGCGCTGCTGAGGTCTGTTTGGAACTTTTGCTGTTGTCATCCGAGTTAAATGGGAAGATCTTGCGAGTGGGGATGGGACTCTGAGGGGGTTGGGGCGATCTAGGTGTTCTAGGGCTTGGTGGGGTTTGGTAACTCCATTTGGATTGGTTATCAGATCGGCCAGAGTGATCGGAACGAGCCGAGAGTGGTGGGGTGTACGAGGAGAAATCCAAGGGGGTCCTAGCCTCCGATTTAACCTCCGACTTCAATCCAGTGAAACTATTCCTGGGAGAAGTGTTAGCCCTCCGTAAAGTGGGCGATTGGGGGATATTTCTGATTGTGCTATCGTTCGGAAGTGGTCTTCTGCTTAACACAGGACTCTGGCTCCTTGTTCGTAGATTTAGCACGGGAGATGGACTTCTATTTGTTAACCCAGAAGGCGAGGGGCTCCTAGCTGTTAGATTAACAACAGGAGAAGCACTGCGACCTGTTAAGGGATGAGCAACTCCTTGTTGATGCTGAGCACTTTGGTTCGACCGAGCTACGGCTGGACTTTGGGGGTGGGGTTGTACTGGTTGAGGCGGGTTAGCTCGCCTCAAAGTGGGCGAAGGTGGAACAACTCTATTGTCTAATCCCACTGATCGATCAAACCTTGTTTCCTGGTTGATTAAATTGGCTCGTTGGGGTTTAGGAGATTGTGGGGTGGTAACGATTGGTTGTTTAAAAGTCGGAGAAGGGGTGACGGTACGGACCGACCTCAATTCAGCAGGGGGAGAAGGCGACGCACGTCGTAACGTTGGCGACGGAGGAACAGGAGGGTTGTTAGAGGTGTCGCCTTGAGGAGGGAAACGTCGTCGGAGGGTAGGAGAAAGCGGGACCTGCTTAAGCTCAAGCGAGGGGGAAGGGCATTTTCTGCGAAGGATCGGAGACTGCGGGACCTGCCTATTTTGGGGGGAAGGGGTACGTCTTCTCAACGAGGGCGACAGCGTGACGTGTTGGACGCTATCAATCCTAGATTGGTGGCCTTGACCTTGGGGTTGTTGACCTTGCCTAGCTGTTCGATTTACGCCATTTTCTGAATCAGCAGCTTGGCCGTAAGTCCTTTGGCGGTAAGTCTCTTGGCCCTGATCGAAAGTCTTTGGTTCGTAAGTCTTTTGATTGCTAGCTTTCTGCTGCTCGAACTTCTCCTGCCCGTAAGTTTCTTGTCGCCTGCCCGGAGGCGGAGATCCGAGGTAAGTGAACGGTTGAGGATTGGTCGTTGAAATTTTGTTGTTGTTCTCCGCCGATTTCAGTTGCGCTTCAGCTCTGCGGACTAACGTCGGGGAGCACAGGCCACTAGGGGATTTGTTGAATGTCGGCGATGATTTGTTAAACGGAGGACTGATGGGAGAGATCGGAGGGTGAGCTCCGTTCGAGAGGTTTTCAAATTTACTCAACTTCTTGCTAAAGTCAGCCTCGTCCAAACTGTCTCTATACCTCTCATCCAAATTATGTAAATCCTCAATACTGCTTGAAGAGAATCCCCCTGCGTTATCATAGGGCGATCCTTTTGGCCGCAAAAGTTCGTCAGGTGATCCCAGATCAGAATTGGGGTTACTATAAGTCACGGCTGTGGTCGTATCCGAGTACCAGGGCTGAGACGCCACAACGTTCGTATAAACAGAACTATTGCTCCCCTGGTGTTGCGATATCGGAGAAAGTGGCACATTCAAGTTCAGTGATGCCTCCTGGTGGTGTGGGAGCGAACTGCTAGCAGCGCCCTGGTGGACAGTGGTAGGAAACGCAAACGTAGAATTGGAAGTATACGCCGGTGAGCTGTTTCCTTGGTTTCCCACCAGGGTAAGACTGGCTACGTGCCGACTCCTGCTGCCTTCTGGTGCATTGTCCGAGTAATCAGTCACACTTCGGTCACCTGTAAAATACAACATGAAAGAATACATTACTATATGTTTTAAGCATAAACTAATACCAAACTGAAACAGACATTAAGATGATTTGTCTTGAAATAAACTTAATCATAAGTATAATTTCACGTAATTGTTATATATATACTGGAAATGCATCATCGAGTGTTTATTATAACAGTCAAATCATGCCAAGAAGCTGAACAACGAAAGTTTCATATTCCAAGGGGTAAAATACAAGTTCATCACTCAACAGATCATTTGGATATCATCAACTATAGTATAACACGTTATTTATAGCATTACATCTGCCGTCAACTGGAAATCAGTTACACATCTGATTCTATCTACAATATACTGCCATGCTGCGGTAGACTACCAACTAAAGCAATGATGAAACTCAAGGAGGAGTCCATTCAAAGTAACAAAACCATGGAATGCCATCTCATATATATTCACATATAAAGCTTATTCATCGTGAAGTAACAAACTGACACATGATATCAAAACATACGTCTATGAATCAAAAACAGCGTAGAACTCTCCAAATGCAAACCCTAACAAGTCGGAACAACAACAGTGCTAAAATGAATTTTGAAGACACATTTGATATTGATAGGATATAATTTATCACAATAATCTCACTATAAGTGATAAGTAAGAAACCTCAGATTTCAACAATTCAATTATGCACAATTTTCACACGGTGATGCTGAAAATCCAATAGAAACGAAAAATTGAGCTTCACAATTCGCTTTATAAAATGAGACAGAATTCATGATGTAACTCAAGATTAGATTTCAAGTTTCTTTCAAGACAGCAACTCACATGAAACCATGTAATTACTGTCAAAATTTGTGATACACAACCACTATTAAGGGGACCTCCAAGTCCGCAGCAGCAGAGGGGGCTTATCAAGTTTCACTAAAGTCATACAAACTTTAACAAACACACCTTGGCCCAGTGTATATGACGGATTGGATGATTGGGGCTGTATTTATGCACAGAGGTTAATTAGGACAGACAAACTACACAGAAATGGATGATTGAAACGGCTGTCCAACGTAATTCTAGGCAACACAGCCGGAGCTGGAATCGAACTGGGACCTAGCAATTGAGAGCACTGCCAACAGAACTTTCGCCCGTTCTGTGCACTTTGCGTACAGTACTGTGTGTAACATACAATACTTCACGAAATCTACGTAAGAAATCTATCTAAAACTGTTTTAATTGACAATGATAAGGTATCCAATGTATCTTGGGTCATAAAACATTACTGTACTCAACCACAGGCTCATGACTAAACTCACTTAGTTTTAACACCTGCTTAGACTTGGAGAGAAGTTATAGTACCTTTTTAACAGCTGTGAGCAGCTGGATGGTGACTTAATCCTGATTTAATCCTTGTTTAATCCATTAATCTTATTTAATCCATTAATCCACTTTAATCCATCAACCAGTAGAATTAACATCCATGAAACTACAACAAAGCATTGCCAGACACATTTACATGTGAAAGTGGGTTAGGGAGAACAAAGTATGCCAAACTGTGCTGCTATAAACATAACGCTAGTCTACATTATATCAAGGCCAATAACACTCAAGCTATGTACATGCTACAGCAGTCCCTCAGTTCAAGAACATATGATATGGACGGATGGATGAATGATTGGGGCTTTACGTCCTTTATTATCCAAATAAAGACAGGAGGACACAGAATGAGGCGAAGGATGTAAGACCATAGGACATAGACGAGGGTAGGACATAGACAAGAGTGGGAACGCAAGCGCCCTCCTGTAGACAAAAAGTCTCTCCTCCAACAATGCGAGGATTACGCAGCACTGTGATATTGATGGAGTCGTACTAAATTTGTGTCCTTGAGGAAAAAATATGTAAGGGATTGACTTGAAATTTGGTACACTGTTTCTCCATGACATCCAGAGGAGCTCTCTAAATTTTGGTGTTTCTAAACTTTCTACATGTATGGCATCTCAGCATTGAGAAAACGTAAAATAAATATCTCAATGATCTCATTGCGTCAGAAAATTGCAGATTGCGGAAATAATGCAAAAACGATTCACTTGAAATTTTGGGCAATACTTCCTTAGAACCCCAAGATAAACTGATGAAAATTTCGTTTTTCGATCCTCAACACTGACTTAGCAGCATTATACATGAGTCTCAGCCGTCATGGAAAAACGACTGGATGGATTTTCCTAAAATGTTGTACAGCTAAATACTAATGTTAGTAGAACTCACTTTAATTTTTTGGAATTTTATCTGAATATGCACAAAAGACATGAACAACAATGGTCTATTTCCTTAAGATGAAGTCATTGAAGCCATTGAGCTATATCTGACTATTTGGTGACTCAGGATTTAACTGTATATTTCTTCAGTCCAATGCTTACTTAAAAGTTACTCGCCCCCAAATACACTTACTGACACTCGAGGACTTTAACAATTTATAGGTTACATAAAGTTAGGGGAGAGTAAATTGGGAAAAAAATCAACAATGCATTGCATCTAAGTTCAACTCAAGTGAACTGAAGTACCTCAAGTACCTCAGCTACCATATTCAACCGATTAATATGAAATTAACTGTGAAGTGCAGAAATATATTAATTATAAAGCTGAGAAATATCTATCTATGATGAACCTATTTCAGAGGAAGGTAAGCTCAGTTGGTACAGCTCCATGCCCAGAGAACTCTGGCCATCTAAATTCCAATCACTGGGTCTCAGGTTTGATTCCAGCTCTGGTAGTCTCTTGGACTCATGTTGGACAGCAGTTTCAACCATCCTTCGACCTTCGTCTCATTGTTGTTTCTTCCTACTGCCCTAATTAGCCTACTGAGAGTGAATGCATAAACACAGGATGTAAAGCTCCACTCATCCATCAGTGTCTATCCATCTAGCCACACGTCTGTCTGGTATCAATCTAATTTAGCTATCTACACAGGTTTATATTTAAAAAAATACTATTTAACAAACCACAATTTTTACACATAGCAAATATATATCTAACAAGTAACGACCGAAGGCCACCAGACTAACAGCAGAGCCAAAACACTAGAACCCCTTGAAAGTTCCAAAAAGAGGCATGAATTCAAATGGAAATTGCTTGTTCACCAAAAGCCTGTTATCAAAAACCCAAAGTAGATGCAGGAATTTTAATTGGGGATTTCAATGCTTAAATAAACACAGGGAAAAAGCCACTTCCTTCAACAAGTGGCTCTGTACTTAACAGTTGAGGTATAATGGAGAGGCAGTTTTTAATGCACCCCTTTTGACAGTTTTCAAAAATAAAATAAATATGTCGTTCGTTAGAAACCATAGGGGCGTATCTGCAGTGAAAATACAATGTAGATACGCCCCTATGGTTTCTAACGAACGATGTGTTTATCCTCCTTTTGAGTCTTAAGAGGCAGAAAAATAAAAATAAATCAAAAGATACACTCTTGCAGGCCTGTAATTAGAGTCACTATATAAAAGGAAGTACCACATTTGCCTTTATGAAGAAAGAGTTGAAATTACTAGTTGCAAAACTTTTGGTCGACATTGACAAAATCTACCTGCATCTTTTTGTAGCTGCCTGTCAGCCTGTCAGGTGAAGTCTTTAGTCTACATCCAAGACTGTCTATTTTCTTATCTTTCTGCTTACCTATCTTTCAGTTCTAACACTTTTATGACATTTTCTAGATGGATCAATATGATCAAAGGAATGATTGGAGCTTTACGTCGTGTATTTACACGCTGCGGCAGGCTAATCAGGCAAGGAGGAGGACATAGCCTAGCAAAGCAAAGGATGACTGAAACAAATGTCTAGTGTCCAACATAGGTTTTTGAAAGTGACCCAATAGGGCTGGATTTGAACCCAAGACCCTGAAAATTACCAACTAAGGTAACCTTCCTACCTATATCGTGGCACAAACTGTGGTCCGGTGCTGGGCTGCCAATTGCTGGGTCCTGGGTTCAAATTCAGCTCTTGCCAGGTCATCTGGGCCTATGTTGGACAGCTGTTTCAATCATCCTACACCTAACACCAAATTGTAGTGTCCTCCTGTCCTCACTAGCCTACTAAGTGCATGAATACAGGACGTAAAGCCCTAATCATCCATCCAATATATTTGCAGAGAAATACACCAGATTTTTACAGAGGTGACTTTATTAGCAACATAAATTAGGTCTAATTGACAAGCAGCCTAAATACAGCTGCAGTAGAACATGATGTAGATTCTCAATGTTGCAGGGCTGACAGAAATGGTTCACTTTTTTCAGAACAGCTGACTGTTGTCTGACCATACACTAGGAAATTCCAACAAGAGAGAAAAAAAAAACACAAATGACTAAAAAGAACAAAAACGCCAATAAAGAACAGATTATAAACCGATTACAAATTGTTACAAAATATCACACAGATTAGCATTTCCGATTAGAACATGATATATTTCCTAACATGTTGAATCAAGCCTTTAGAAAAATTAAGCTTGCAAAAATTTCCCTTTAGCAATAAATCAATCTATGAAAAGTAAGAATCAATCTGTGATTGATTTTCTATCTGACTATCTGACTATCGATATGTCAATCAATCAATCAATCAGTATCTATCTATCAATCTATATCTATCTACCTATCTACGGATTGGGGCTTTCCGTCCTGTATTTATGCACTTGGTAGGCTAATGAGGAGGAGGACACAGCAATGAGGTGAAGGATGAATGGAACAATGGAACAGCCATCCAATACAAGTCCTCGTAACCCAGCAAGAGCCAGATTTGAACCATATATAATCTATCTATCTATCTATCTATCTATCTATCTATCTATCTATCTATCTATCTATCTATCTATCTATCTATCTATCTATCTATCTACCTATAGATCTATCTATCTCCCTGTCTATCAATCCATCTACTTAGCAGAATGGACTAAGCACATCACAAACCCAAACATTAACCAACTACAAACCCCAATTTGTCACTGAATGTGATTGTAGAACAACTTTTGTCAGAGTTCAAAATGTTACAAAAACATACAAATTACTGCATGCCAGATAAAAGCATAAGTAAAGAACTGGGTCAAGTTAAGGCCATGGGTGGCATGACCCTTGGTGACCCCTGACCTATATATGTCAAAGGTCAGTTGCAAATTTGACCTTCAAGCCAAAAATCCCACATCTGGTATTACACAGGTCTGTTTAATCAAATTTGCCATGTAAATAATTTATGTGACATTACAGAAATTTATAGACTGACCAAGGTACTATTCAATAAATTGTTTGACAATAAAGCGGTGATTTTCCAAATAACATTACCTAACATTTACAAACAAAATTACAAACAAAATGACCTCAAGTTTACATTGCCTGTGTCAAATAAATGAAGCTGTGCAAGTTGACTTGCCAAAAGTTGCAGAAAATTTGTCCTTTCCATCAAAAATTTCCAGGCAATGAAAAAGTCAAGAATTT
Organism: Platynereis dumerilii; assembly: GCA_026936325.1. Taxonomy (NCBI): domain Eukaryota; kingdom Metazoa; phylum Annelida; class Polychaeta; order Phyllodocida; family Nereididae; genus Platynereis; species Platynereis dumerilii. The sequence goes on along the minus strand of JAPTHN010000004.1, from coordinate 62,873,552 downwards.
TCCACGATTAGAGACAACATTTCTTTGAAGATAGACACCAATTTGCACTCACAAGCTGCTTTTGAAAATATTTTGCCAAACGGCAAAAATTTCCATTGAGATTGCACGCATTTCAGCAATTCTACGACATATTCCCTTTAAACACATGAAACAAAATTTTCTTCAATAGGCCTATCACAACTAATAATATTTTCACAAATATCCAAAAAATTTCTACAATAGCTCATGCAATAAATACAATAATGACTTCATTATCTCCTTACCTATGCTTTCCACTTCTTTTGCCGAATTACTTTTTTTCTAAACAATTTTTCATATTTTTTGTGTCATACTTTTTATTATATAAATCAACATTCACAAAAGCAACGGACAGCAAAAACTCAGAAACACTTCCAAGGGAAAGTTGAATTATAGTCACACAGCCACAAGCCCCACATTGTATACAAATATATATATATAAGGGGAGGGAGGACTATTTTTTTTTCCATTTTTTGTGACCTTTCAAACAACACCTGGTAGATTTACACACATTTTGTGGGAGTAAAAAGTCAGTCTATATATAAAGGAAAATATGTAAAGCAAATATGAAGAAAAACCTCCAAACATGAAGGTATTTGAGAATCACACAAAAAATACTAAGACGGAAAATGAGAAATGCGAATGCAATACCTCGGAATAAATACTGAAATTTCAGGTAGGTAGCTAAGTAAATAGTAGATATACAAATAGATAGACAGACACAAAGACAACCTATTTGAAAGAGATGGAAGAATGGATGATTGGGGCTTTACCTCATAACTGTCCTCATTTGCATTTACATGTATTTATGCACTTAGTAGGACGGGAGAAGGACTTGGCAATGAGAGAAAGGATAATTGAAACCACTGTCCAACATAGGCCCAGGTGACCAACTTGGATTCGGCTCCCCTTCCTGCGAGACAGAACATTAAAAACACAAGAAGGAAAATTCTTCCAATAATCAGAAACAAAACTTTCTCAAATGGATGGATGGATGTTTGGGGCTTTACGTCCTGTATTTATGCACTTGGTAGGCTAATTAGGACAGGAGGAGGACAAGGCAATGAGGCAAAGGATGATTGAAACAGCCATCCAACATAGTCCCAGGTGACCCAGCAAGAGCTGGATTCGAACCCTGGACCCAGCGATAGGCAGTCCAGCATGCTACCACTAGCTTAACACCCCCCCCCTCCGTACTAGAGAGAACACACAAGAAGAAAATATTTCCAATAATCTGACCATAACAGTTACCAGTGTTAAGTTCTATCATGTTCTGACACAAATATTTCTCAACTAATAAAGCCACCAGTACCCTATAATGTCCCTACTGAGTATAAAACTGATTATCCCGTTTGCTTAATTTGAGTAAAACAAATATTATGAGGTACTATCCAATTCCCTAGGATCCAATGACCCTATTATCAGCTGATTGTCAAGTCATTGTATACAGTAAGTCTTCAGAATACCAATTGATCAATTTACTTGCTTACAATTGAGAGCAATTTCTCAAATAATTGCCACAGTTTAGAACATAATAGGCTTCCAATATTTGCATCCACTAAATATTTACACCATCATTGGGATCATTGACACATGCTGGTCACAATAAAGGAATTTAGTGTAAATACATCAATTACAAGCCCATACAACTAAGAAATGCTGACCATACTAAAGCAGATAGATAGATTTACGGATAGATGGATACCCAAACAAAACTTTCCAGTCCGAAAACCACTCATAGGAAAGTTTTAGTCAAATATAAAAACTACGGTAAACTTAGTTGAATAATATTACCAGAAACAACAACAACTGAATTTTCAATACATATTCATGTATTGGCATCCCTCATACAACATTAGATTTATATTAAAGTCAACTATTGTCGATGGCACATTATCATTGTACATTTTGTGCTATTGCGACCCCTATGGTGTTATTATGCAAAGGTTATCGCACTCGTCTTTCGCCTCGGGCAAAAACCAACAAGAATTTATGGAAATTCTGCCAAATTCTCAACTCTACCAACAGTGCCTTGGGGTGTATGACTTTCTATTAGTAGATTAATGGGGTTTTATGGGAAACTTCCATGTCTAATCACACAATAATTACACCGTGAAATGCGTTCCTTTATAGGAGTGTTTTGAACGGTGAAAAAAAAGCTGAATTACATTTCAAACTTCCAAAATAGGTAAAAGTAAAACGAAAGTAAAATTGTCACAACAAAATTAGATTTTTTCATGGATCTATAAGTTAAACCTCATCATAATACTTATAAGTATGCACTGTAGTCATGTCAAATAATATTATACTTCTTTTTTTCTTACATTGTCAAATGTCAATTTTTTTAAATAATTTTTTTTTTACAAAATCTGACTTTTCATATTTTTCCTAAAATCTGCCTTGAAGAAATTGTTCAGAAATATGGTTGAGGGGAGAGAGGGTAGGTGTTAAATTCAGTAAATCCAACCCACAAGAATACCTTTCAGGCATGCAAGCACTGAATTTATTATTGTAGCCCCTCCTCTCTTAAACATGAAACTGAAGAACCCAAACATTACCTCAGAAAAATATGCAGCTCCATAACATCTCTGAGAACAATGTACAGTTATGAAAATAACTTCAGGATTTTTGTTAACAAGTACGAACAAGCCAGGTTGGAATGCAACGACAAGACCTACAAGCTGAAACTACAAGCTGACGCCAATTCTACAAGTTAAACAATAAGCAAAATCAACAAAGAGAAAGGCTACAAAGAGAAAGTTTCCTTGACCAAAATCAAACTTTTCATGTAACTATTCAATAACTTTCTCAATTTTTCTCAATTTACACAATGTATCAATCCATCTCTCCCCCATCTACCTCTCTATCTAGGAGGGTCGGTCTAGTATGAGCGTGCTGGGCTGCCAGTCGCTGGGTCTTGGGTTTGAATCCAGCTCTCGCTGGGTTGCTTGGGCCTATGTTGGAACTTGCATCACTGTTTCAATCATTCTTCGTCTCATTGCTGTGTCCTCCTCCTGTCCTGATTAGCCTACCAAGTGCTTAAATACAAGACGTCAAGCCTAAATCATCCATCATCATCATCAATTTTTCTGTCTCTCAACCCACCTACACAGTCTTCCTCTCAAAGTTGAGTTATTCTTACCGAAAGGTATCGACAAATCCTATCCGTGAATGTATTCCCATAACGAGGCAATTTCAAGAATATCGACAAATATCGTTATCACTTTATGATAATCCAGCATACATCAACATTTACGGGAGATAATAATCCTGTAAATATTTACTTCGATAGCTGACACCTACACCCTAAAAATACCAATAATCAAAATAAATACCCAAAATAAATACCTTTTTTCTAGTCAGCTACTTATAAATACATAGTCAAATAGTACAGTGTAGTATGCATACATACCCCGGTACAATTTTATCACAAGCACTGAGTGTAAGGAAAATAGAGGCATATCTTATCTACCTACATAACAATATACACACTAAAGATAATATATTGACAAGCATGTGCACTGATAGTACAAGATAGCACTATGACATAACTGACATTGATAATAGAATGCCTTATAAGGTATTTGATAATAGCATGACGAATAATGTTTTTAGTGCATGTAGTAAATACCATAACATGCCTATGATATGCCACCACCCATGAGTAACTGCCCATGAAATAGAATAGATGGACCCTTACGAAAGCCACAATACAACAATTATTATTGATTTGCGAACAAAATTTTTTAGTTTTTACCCATATCAATCAATTATGCCAGAATTTAGTATCTGTCTATTTCTCTATCTATTCTACCTTCTTACCTATCTATCCGCTACTCTATCTATACATTTATCTACATAATCTGTCTGTTTAAAATATTATTATAGGCCTATATACTAATACTAGGGCATCTACAGACTACAAATACATGTACAGCTCCCATCCATTGATACAAATCCACACATGCAACCTTCTCCACAACATTACACCTTTAGATCGCACTCACAGTACTCTTGGTGGGAGGTGGGCTAATTTAAGGCCTCACCATAGGCACATACAGCAGTGTGACAAGTGCTGTCACATTACTTCATTTTTATAAATTAACTATTTAGAAAAACTCTTGCATTATATGAAATGGACTCAAGGCGAGCATGCCGTCTACGTGCTGCTATAAATCAAAAGGGCATGCTCCAAATGTCTAGCAGTACATGTCTCAAGGACATCTCAGAGGGCAGCAAAAAAGAGGCGATCTGAAGATTTGCTCTGTTGCCTAAGCTCAGCATAGCCATGCTATATTAACTGATGCATCAGAGATAAAACCCTTATGGGCCTCTGGCTTCAACTCCTAGCTCTGCTTATTAGCAGCCGTTATTCAATAGCTAGCCAGAAGTGTATCAGCAGCTGGCAGAGAGATGAACTGAGATGAACTGAGAGATCCAGCAGAGGAAACAGTTCCTGAGCTCTGTCTATATCGTAACATCAGATAAGTATCATGATTTATATTCCATCAGTTAGGCAGTCATCATCGCAGTTTTACTTTGGGAACTAAAATTTAAGGGATCAAATTGGCTTGTACTTAGCACCAATTTGATCCAAATTCTAAATTCATAATTATTTGTGTGAACTGAAGGAATTGTTAGAAAAGAAGGAATAATTGAGAGCTTGTTTTCTCAGATAAGATATTATGATGTTTAACTATGTTTAAAGAAGGAGTCTGAGCTACAGCTCCTGGGTTCAGATATGTGATCAATAGAAACAACTGCAGAATGTCATAACAACTCGCAGATTTTACACTTGTTATGTAATTAAGGAAATCATTTACAAATGTTATGTAATTAAACAAATCATTTACCAATGTTATGTAATTAAATAAATTGTTGTTTAAAGGTTAAATCAGAGTCATAGTTGTGTATTTAAGTTCAATGACATCAGACCGGCCAGAGTGCGGTTCCGGCCTCAATTACCACAGCCAAGCTAATTATTAAACCTTGTTTTAACAGAATCATCACCAAGATGACATGGTGGACAACCGAACCGCTGGGATGTCTTTGAAAAAATCTACTTAGAAAAAATCGACACTGGCGACCTTGAGCATCCAAGGACGAATGGATCATCTGAAGGACGAAAGGACGAGACACAACATGGCCATAAAACATCTCTAAAAACAACGTGGGAGCACCAGCACCAATAAATAAAAGTTAAGTAAAAAAGAAATATGAAATGCATGTGTTGTAAGAAGTTAGAAAGCATTTTTGTACTTTTTTTAGAAAGCAATTTTGTACTTCTCCTTAGCAATTATTCTGGGTGTTTATAGGCATGACAATGAAGTTGCTATGCCTATTTCAAATGCTGTGAGTCATTATTATGGATAGTTATGTTAAGTCTTGGTGAGTTTTCTGGTAGATTAGCTCGTGAAAGTACATCAGCTCAATTAGAAGGCTGGATTACAAAAAATACTACAAAATTGATTAAGAGAGACGAAGTATTACATTATTCTTCTTGGCTAAGTTTAGGAGGTCCAGGACAGCTAGACCTGCCAATATTGGTTTTAATTAAGATTATAGATCCGTTTGCAATAAAAGTACCACTAGAAAGAATAATTGGCGTATTGGTACCATTACATTTACAAAAGCATAACAGGAGGTGGAGTGAAGAAAGTAAAAATACACGTAAAGGAAGTAAAGATAGTTTGGGAGATACATCAATAGTGGGTTCACCTAATAAAGGTGAAAATCCTTTCAAATTATTAGATGGAGCAAGTATTATGGAAAATAATGATGAAATAGCACCAGAAGACCCAAATGATGCTATAAATAATCCAGAAAGAGGATCAGAAATAGAAGCAGGTGCATTTGGTGGGCATGAGGTTGTGATTGATGGACGGGAAAAGTTGATAACTGATAATACTGATAATACTGGGAAAGAGAGACAGGAAGAAGTAGAAGATAGAGAAGCTTCTGAGGAAAGGAAGGAAGATAGAGAAGCTCCTAAGGAAAGAGAGGAGGATAGACTTAATGAAGAAGATAGAGAAGCTTCTGAAGAAAGAGAAGAAGATAGAGTTGAATTAAGAGATAGAGAAGCTTCTGCGGAAAGAGAGGCAGATAGAGGGACTTCTGAAGATAGAGACACTGAAAGTGACTCCTCGGAAGAGAATGATAATCTTAACATAAGAAAAGAGGAGGTGCAAGCCGAAGTACATGTAAATACTGATAAACTGACAGTAGATAATATTGAAGTCAGAAATGATAATGTCACGCAGGATGAATTATTAGATAATCTTACAAATGCGACAGATACAAATGAGGCGCTGACTGAAGCAGCAATCACAAATGCGACAAATATAAATGATACATTGACTGATGCAACAACCACTAATGCTACAATCACTCATGATACAGTGACTACACGACTATCCAGACAGCAACCAATACTTAAAACATTAGGTACGGACCCAAAAGGTAATACGTTTGATTACAGTTTGTCTACCAAAAGACAAATTATTAGACCGACGAAAACGACAACGACGACTACTGATACAGTCACGACCACTAGTATTAGTACACCTTCAGTTTCTAGCATAGTACATAGAATAAATACCCAAAATACAAAAGTCAGTGGAGGGGCTAGATCAAAGGATACAGTAGCATCCAAAAGTAAGGAGGGACAAGCAAAAAACCCAATTGGGAAATCAAGACAGGAAAGTCAATCTGAAGTAATTACAATGGCTTCAAGTAACCAAGTGGTACGTCCTTCAGACTTTGCACCAAAACATTTTAGTGGAACAGGAGGGGAAGACCCTCGAGATTGGTTCAAATCTTTCCTTGATTATCTAGAGTATCAGGGATTAGCAGGAGATTTTCCTGCTTCTTTGAGACGCCTTCGTTTATTCTGCAGATCAGCTGCTAGGTCTTGGCTTTCAATTCATGCTGAATCATTTGAATCAATTTCTGATCTCCAGAAGAAGTTCGAATCGGATTTCGGGGAATTTCATTGCAGAGAATCGAAATTACAAGCTTTAGAATCAAAAAAATTACTCAAGAATCAACCTTTGACCTCATATTTAGCAGAAATAAAAGATCTGGTAAAATCGTTAGAATTGGGTGAAATGAGCATACAGGATCACTTTCGTCGTGGGTTGCCAGCTAAAATTAGAAGAGCATTGAGTCTAGCACCTCCCAAGGACTTTAAGGACCTATTTAACAAAACGCAGGGTTACCTAGAAACCTTAAATCCTTATGACGAGGAAGGATTGAATGATTCAACTTATTTCCCAATGCTTATGAACTTTGAGACAAAATTGGACAGAGTTGCTACCCAATTGAATAAGCTTAGTGAGGAGCAACAGTATCAGAAAAGCAGTGCCCAAAATTTGAATGATATTGACAGAAATAGATCGGATAGCAGAAAACCGATAGATTTCAGGTATAGTGAGGAAAGGTCAGAACCAAATCCTAGAATTATGGAAAGATCTAGACAATCTACTCCTTTCACTGGTCAGTTCAGGGGCCGTTGTTTTTTGTGTGGAATAGTTGGACACAGAGCCAATGAGTGCAGATCTGGTAGATGGAGAAATCAAATGCCCTCAAATCAAGGTCCATTTGAAAATTATCAACCGCAATATGACCAGCAAAGAATGCTAATGCCACCTTCAATGCCACCTTCATTGCCACCACCGATGCCCCCTCCAATGACCTATAGTCAGTCATTGCAGAATTACCAGGGCTACAATCAGCCTTATCAATCATATCAGGGTAATACGGCACAAAATGATAGATTCCCAATGAATTATCATCAAAATGAGAGATCAGGTAGATCTTACAGGAACGATGGCCCTAGAAATAGTTCTAGACAACAAGGTGGCCAGCAAAATCGAAGGAGAGACCAGAATAATGGAAGGAAATATGAAGGAAATGGTCAGAAAAGACAAAATGCACCGAAATGACTAATCACAGTAAAATCCAGAGACAATATAAGTGATAGCACTTCCTCTGGATCTGATACTGACCCACATTCTGATAAAGGTCAGGGACAAGATATTAATTACAATTCAAGTGATCGAAATAGCAAATTAGCAAACAAAATTGTCAGTTTAAATACAAGCAGTGATAACTTGTATGAGTCAGATTTGAGCTGTGAATACCACAGTATAGATGAAACTGATATTGTAACTAGCAATCTTGATCCATTGGCTCCTGAATTTAAATTAGAAAGTGACAAAACGTGTCATTTTAACGACAGGCTTGAGGACATTAAGATGCACGAAGAAATACGTGAAAATTGTGGAGGCAAACCACATGAGGCTGAAGTATTGAAATTGAATATTGAATGGTCTAATTGTGAATTATTGAATGAGTTCTATACGGTGGTTGAGAGCGAACAACCACCTGTGGAATTTTATAAAGCAATTACGGCCAGAAAAATTAGTTTCTTGGAAGAAGTGACTGAGAATGAATCAAAAAGACAATTAGTAGAGCGTCCCAGATATGCAGATTGTGGCATTGACTACAGTGAAGCTTTGAAAGAGTACAGTAGTCGGCCAATAATGCAAGAGGTAGAAGCTCCTAAAATAGCTGATAAGGTCGCAGGTTCAAATCCAGCTCAAGGAGATGTGGATTTCATGCCTATAGTCCATACAGATTCAAAGAATCTATTGAAATGTACGCTACCAGATAAGACAAAAGCACTAGCATTGTATGACACTGGTTCGTCTATTAGCATTGTAAATCAGTCCTTGATCAATCGAAGTTCTTACTTACAGAAATTAGGGACAAAGAAACTTGAAGATCCATTTAACTTGCTTGTTGGGAATGGAGAATCCATTCGGGTTACTGAATTGATAGAATTTATGGTTGATATAGGGGGAACTCAATTAATCATGAAGGGACATGTTTATTCAGTTTCTGCAAGTTTTGAAATGGTTATAGGAGCAGATTTACAAGAACAAGCTAAAGCTATCTATGATTCAGCAAATCATGCGTTATTAATACAGGCCCCGACTATTGCAGTATTATCTGAACAAAATGTTGATCTACAAGCAGGGGACTCAACATTTTTAGAAATATCGGCGGCAGAAGATAGGCCATATCTGACTGGTGATTTTGAATTGAATGTAGATTGTGAAATTGCTGAGTTAACCTCTAGTAGATGTTTATTGCGATTCGAGAGGGGCAAGGCAAGATTGCCCATTGCCAATGATAGTGTTAGACCGAGACGACTGGCTAAGCATACTTTAATAGGCTACTTACAGTTGGAAAATAACGTGCAATCGTTTATACATTGCAACGCAATTGAACAAGAGGGAAATAAATTGAGAATGATATTTGCAGAAGCGAATATATCAGATAAGACATACAATGCAATTATTGACCTGGGACCAAAAACGACTGAAAAACTAGACCGAGAACAACTGGATGGCAGCAATGTAGAGATGTCTCCAGAGGAATTAAGAGATTATCGGCTGAAGAAATTCCCTTGGAACGACAAGGACGACCCACGACTGCTTCTACCGACGCGACAATTGATAGAGAATGAAGTAAGTTCGGAAGATAATCGATTCAGTGACGATGAGAACCAAAAATTGATTGACATTTTATGTCAACATCGAGAGGCAGTATCTCTCTTCTCTGAGATTGGATTAGTAAAGAGGTATATTTTGGATTTAGAGCCAGAAATAGTGGGAAAACTTAAACACAATGGTGTCCCGTACATTGCCAGTGCTGAAGACGAATCTTTCGTAAAAAAGGAAATGGAGAAGTTGTGTGCTCTTGGAGTGTTTACGAAGGGCCTGGCGGAAGTGACGAGTAGTATGTTTTTGGTCAGACGAACGCCGACATCGAAGCCTCGTATCGTGACAGACCTGAGGGCCGTCAACAGGGCTTTACGTCCTGCAAATAGACCTGGTACGACAGTAGTATCTTTTATCAGAGAGTTCGGCCGAAGGCCCGGAAAATTCCTAAGTTCCATTGATTTGATACAAGCTTATCATAGTGTGAAACTAACGACAGAATCTCAACGATTCTTGGGAGTGTGTACAAGTAGAAATGGACCCATATATAAATACAAAGCGTTACCGATGGGGCTGGGAATAAGCTGCAGCGTATTCAATGAAATAATTGATAGAATATTGGGAGAACTTGATGAAGAGTATCGGAAGCAAGTTTTCCAATACTTCGATGACATTTTGTTGTGTTCACAAACAGCAGAAGAACATCTGCGACTGCTTGAAAGGATATTTCAGTTATTCGCGAAGCACGGGCTGATGGTATCACCGAAGAAGTGCTTCTTTGCAATAAAAGACAAGGTAACTTTCTTGGGCTACGATATCCTCATTTCTGATAGCGAAGATCCCAAATTGAAAATTAAAGAGAGTAGGATAGAGGCCTTGCTTAAAATGGAGAGACCGACTAGCAAAAAGCAGGTTAAAAAGATCCTAGGTGCAACTCAATATGTAGCAATGTTTCTTGAAGGTTTTCAGAAAGTGATGCGTCCCTTAACAAAACTGCTGTGCAAAAATGTGGAATTTGAGTGGAAAGAGGAACAGGAAGTGGCTTGGAAGAAGTTGAAGGAACTTCTGACTACGCCACCTGTTCTGGCGTTCCCCACAGAGCAGGGTAAATTCGTAATTGCGTGTGATTCGAGTAGAGAGGCGGTCGGCGCCAGCCTTTTTCAGTTGCAGGAAGGTCCAGAAGGAAAACCAAAATTAGCTTTAATAGCTTACATGAGCAAGGCATTAAGCCGAATAGCAGCGACAGCATATAGTGCGACTGAAATTGAAATGATGGGCTTGTATATAGCCATGAATAGTTTCCGCAATCTATTGGGAACAGGGCATTTCCTGTGTCTGACAGACCACAAGGCCATACAGCATATTATGGAGAGTGGGTCAGAATTCGCAAATAGACGAATTGAACGTCTATATTGGAAAATACAGAATTTCCAAACTAGCATAGTCTACAGTCCTGCAAGTGATCCAACTATACAGTTAGCTGACTTGTTGAGCAGGCATCCAAATGCTTCATGGAAAAGGGAGGATCCATACATAATACCACAAGCTTTATCAGAAAAGGATTTAGCTGAAAACACTCATTTTAGTGTACAGAATGAACAGTGGGAAAGTGAATTTGAGGACACCTTGAGGTGGTCGAAAAATGATGGATACACCTTATATCCAGTACTGACTAGGGCAGCTATGAGAAGAGTCGCTGAACACGGCTTAGATAAAGCTTACGAAAGCCCAAAACCAAAAACAATTAATAGACAAAGAGCTAGAACAGACAGGCAAAAGACCGGGGGTCTGAGACCGCTGTAGCTCCAATGGAGAGTCTGGCGAGAGAGGCCCCACCGGAGCAAGGCCCCGAGGGAGAGCCCCCAGACTTAGAAGACATAGAAATTGAAGGAGAAATGCAACATAGGGATGACAATTATATAGATTTGGAAGGAGATAGACTGAATTTTGAGCCCATACCAGATGGACTGAGTGGAATCAAGTTCCTTAGTGAGGTTAATCCAAATCCTGTTGTACTTAGTAGGATACCCAGACAGGCAGATTTGGATCCCTTAATCAAGAAATACATTGCAGACGTATTGACAAAAGTGAGAATACCAACGACGAGACAAGCTCTGATAGCAGCACAGAAAACTGACACTTTTCTGGGACCATTGATCCAATACATACAGTATGGTAAACTGACTGGTGAAACAGGAAGTCTAAAAACTGTAATTCGGCTTTCGGAAGAATTCGTGATATTGGACGATTTACTGTACCATTTGAAGGTGTCAGCTAAATTGGATAATCTGAGGTTACAAGTAGCGCTACCTGAGAAATACGTTGGAAGTGTCCTGGAGTTCTATCATGAAACTTCCGGTGAAACTCATATGAAAGCTGATAAGCTTATGAGTGTAATCGGAATGCACTTTTATGTCAGAAATCTGTATAAACATGTCATAACGTACATACAGACTTGTTTGCAATGTCAGAGACTCGTTCGAAATCTCACATCAGATAAAGATAGAGAGTTACAGCCCAGGTTGATAGAGGCAAACGACAGGGCATTCGATCATATAAGCATGGACTTGTTGTGTATGCCGTCGGCGAATGGATACCAATATGTAATTATGGTCCAGGATGTCCTAACAAGGTTCCTGATTGCTCATCCGTTGAAAGACAAAAGAGCCGAGACAATTGTGAAGGTTTTGTGGGAAAGGGTATTTATGCCATATTTCATACCTTCGCGTCTTACATGTGACAGAGAGACCTCCTTTCAAGGTCATATCATGAAGGCCATACAGGAAAGCCTGAAAATAGTCGCTAGGGCATGTAAGGTCCATGGGCATTCTTCGTTACCAGTTGAGAGAAGTGCGAAGACACTGAGAAGTTGGCTTACTGCTAATTTAGAGTACAACTACGATGAATGGCCAGGAAAGGTCGAGTCAGTAGTTAAAGCTTACAATTGTTCAGTAAATGATCAAACTGGGTTCAGTCCGACATTTCTAGTGTTTTTGAGAGAAGAGAAGTCCATTGGTGATTTTGAGTTGTTGCCAATTAACAAACTGACAGCTACATACACAGAGCATGTTACAAAAATGCTAGAAAAACTTGATACCTTGATGCAAACGACCATTAAAATTAATAATGGGAAGAAGGTGCGACAAGCTGCCCAACATTTAAGCAGAAGGAAGAAAATCAGAGAATTTATTCCAGGACAGTTGATTTTGTTGTTTGCGCCAGAGCATACAGGGTTGAGAAAAAGTTTGAAAGTAGCAATGAGTCTCATTGGACCACTTTGGATCTACAAAAGATTTGATGTAAATTCTTTCGTAATAGCAAATATTTTGAATCAAATTTTGCCAGGAAGTTATCATCAAAGTCGATTGATCCATGTAACTGTCAGGGGGAGCAAAGGGGAACAAATGACAACAATTGAGGAAGTTAGAAAGAATTATAATGATGTTCTAGAAATGGCAAAGCAGTTGCAGAAAACAAGTCGGCTAGAAATGCAGGATGCATCATTGCTTCTCACGATGTTGAACCTGGACGAAGAAAGGAAGTCCCTGGAAGGCCAAAGGTTACAGGTTTATGAGGTTCAGTCTGGAAACGAGAAAATTCTAAATGACATTGAGGACCACGTGAGAGTACCTGGCGATGGTACCAAAACCCAGAGAAGGGACCTGAGGGCAGACGAGGTCACCTTGGGTCGTGTGACCAAGGCTAGGTTCCATGGGGGATATCTCCAGTTGCATATCAAAACAGGACTGGAAAGATTAAACCAATGGTACACTATAGCCAAGGAAACAGGATTGTCAACTATGATGGAACCAGTGAGCAGTGGCTCAATGATTAGAGTAAAGGGCTCTTTTAATAGGTTCCAATCAGAACTAATGGCAAATCCATTACTGAAGGAATCTCAATTGAACGAGATGATGCAGTGAGCTGCATCAAAAATAGTTAATTGATATATTATGGCTTATATATTTGTTATATTATTGATCATTGTGTGTGCATAGAAATATATTGAATACCATTGTTATTATGGTCATAATTTGTTATTATTGTGTGAAAAATGGCGTGTAAATACAGGACGTAAAACTCGTCCATCCAACATGTGGGCCAAAATAAAATTTGACAAACTCTCATTTTGTCCTTGAGTCGAGCACGTGTGCAGTTTGTTGCACTTCAGGGGTAATAGGAGAAGCCTCATAAAGATGAGTCGGGGGCAAGGGTTACTTGAAAGGCAGACTCAGTAATCAATTTATGAGCATTATGTGAGTGCAACATGCATTCTGAGCATGCAAACAGATACAGCACCCTGGATACAATAAGTCACAAGTGCAAAACAACAAGTTTGTTGCACTCATTTCGCAGATATAGGAAAATAAATATATCATAACTAATTGTGTTAAACAGAAAAATTGTAAGTTAATTGTTACATAAAGGTTATATGATATGGATAATAAGTATCTTGTGGTCTCCAGGGTAGTAATATGAGAAGAGAAAATATTAGAAGGGATACATAATAAGTACAATTGGGATTTATAAGTAACCATGTGCGTTAAAGAGATTAAAAGGGGGAGCTAGGTGAGCTCAAATACAGAGATAAGAGAATAGAGAGAGCTATAAAAGCTAGAAGAGTAATTATAGAGGGATAAAAATTGAATAAATTAACAGGATTTAGTTCATTAAGTCGGCCGACGAATATAAGCACCTTTATTGTATTATCGTTACAATAAGTATAAACTTAAATGTTTAAGAAATGACCATAGAGCAAGGGCTTAAAGTTCTTATGAACCAGTGCACGGGTTTATTAAGTTTTCTTGACAGCCATTTAGAATGAGTAAGGTGCTTGGAGTACTTAAATCCTGACGAGGATGAGTACTGTTTGCAATAAGGCAAACATAAGGTGATATAATTCTAGAAAATTATCACCACGAGTAATTGTTTTACTGACCTAATACATTTCTTCTGTAAAGTCAGCATGACTGAGAAGATTGGACTGCATATCCCAGTATGCATGTCCATAATGATTATTACAGATCTTGAATCGATCGGAGTAGTAACGAGTACGAATGATAAATTATAATACACAGGATACGAGGAAATATCACTATGAAGCCTCTTATCAATCTCCATATCCTCAGCCATTTGTTGGATGAAAACAATTAGTACCTATATTGACTTCTGTAGTCAGCCATTTTGCATAAATAATTTCATGAGCAGTCTAGTCATATCGAATGATCGAAGGATATCGTTCTGGCAGGAAAATCTTCAAGCAGGTTTGACAAGTCTTTGCTATACAATCTTAATCGTTCATAATGTCAAATAACGACGCCAAAACACGAGGGAGGGACCAATCGGCGCTCGTTATTGCTATTCTCATTAGTGAAAGTAACCACTCAAAGGTTTGCTTATATATGAGTAATTAATGTTGTCATTCTACTTTTGAAGCCCTATTCGCAAGTTTTTAATTTTGAACTGGTTGATCCATAATAAGCAGTTTCAGTGTGGTTTTCTAATTGTAAGTTTCTTAGAGAACAAACAATGAACGAGTATGAAGTATGTATGTAAAGCCATTCATCTAGTGCTGTTGGCTGGGCTTCTCGGGAATGGAGTTTAGATAAATCTCTAATAAAGGCCCTCTCGAGAAGTCACCATAAGAATTACTGGATACATTTTTCACACACTATTAGAATCTTCTTAATTAGTTTCAAGACCAAGATAGAAATGAAAATAATAATAATAACAATTCATCAATAACCCTCATTTTATGAAGCCAACAGTTAATAATTTTTATGAAAATAATGATAGTTCTGAATAGCAAAAAGGGGTAGGGAATAATTTTATAATATTAAAAGAATAAAATCGATTAAGAAAGTTAACAAGCGACCGTACAGAGGGCAGTGTGAGCGAGGGCCAAGATGGAGAAAAATAGAAAAAACTACCAATCACAAGCCATAGGAAGGAGGGGGTCAAGAGAAAAAAGGGGTCCAAAATTTGAGAGGCCGGGCGCACCGAGAGGCTATGCTACAAGAGACAGTGCATCTGTAAAAATCTTCACATCACTACTGATTGTCATTTGAGAAGGATTAACTTGGAGGGTTAAAAAAACTACAAGATGGATAAGTTGCCTGGAGTCGGCAGAGGTTACCAGCTCTTCGGAGCTAGACTCAAAGAGCCAAGGCCTGGAGCTCCTCTCGTAGTACCAGGTGAACCTACGAGAAGGACAGTCATTACTTCATTAGGCAGAGGCCTAAAGCTTCAGATAGGCTATGCTCCCGATGAGAAGGACTATTCGAAGGATGAACAGAAGGACAATGTAACAACAGAAAGTAGTAGTGAAAACTACGAGGAACCTCGTAGCTACGATGAAACTCAGACCGAAGAACACCAGACCGACGAAGAATCTAAGATAACGACTAGAAGACGTGTTCGATTCAAAGAAACCTACGACGAATCCTACGAAGAAACAAAGATAACGACTGGAAAACGAGTTCGATTTAGAGAGACTGACGATGAAAGAAGAGTGCGAATGGGTCTGACAGTAACAAGGGAAGGAAACGGAAAGAGGACGGTTTATCAACGGGCCAAACCTTACACCAGCCAGAAGGAGATGTACGATCGTCTCTTAAGATTCGAAAAGGCCAATGCTCAATGGACGGCAGATTGTGGGAGCCAAACTGAGGGAGGAAAGGACTGCCAACTACCTAAGGACGCTGTGACCCAAACAAAGAACAAGTATGTCAACATGAAAGACACCAATTCGATCGGAACTAACGTACGTTGTGACCACTACAACGGAGAAAAGCCTCGTGTATTGAGAACTGTTAACAATTACTACTCACAACAGCTTAGGTGGTCACAACATTTTCAGCAGAAAACTCCTTTTTTCCTCCAACACGGACTAGTTAATGATGTTCATATCGAGGAATTAATAGCATGTGGGGATGTATCGGAGGATGACTTCCTTGCAAAAATGGATGAATTGTCTGGAATCTACGTTGGTAAGGGAAGGGAGAATCTGAGGGCGGTGTTTCATGTGATGGCTCGGCGATTTGAAGATAGGGCTGAAGAGAGGAGACCTTGGGTGATTGGGCGATTTAAGAGGTGGGAGCGTTGTTAAATTGGGATTAAGGGGATATGATTATGGGTATTAATGGTATACGTAAGTTTTGAGACATTTGAAGGATGATTTGTTGATTACAAGGCAGTTGAGTAAATATTGGAAAATTGTATAATTAGAATATATTAATGAGTGTGAAGGAACTGAGATAATTGGAATATGTGAATGAACTGGATGTTTGAGGGTATATGTTTAACATGACGATTAAGATGCAAGTTAATGGTACTGTATTTCTGAACTTGTTGATGTTTGAGTCAGGAAAGTGCTTAGCAGATGGTTTGGCTATTGTTGATACAACTAGTACAATGATTCTATTTCTATCGAATTTTCCTCTATATGCATCGAGGATTGTGAAATTTTACCATTATTTGATGAAGACTGTTTTAAGATTTGTATTACATATGTCATCGACCAGGTATGTCGTTAAACTGCAATTATTTCGATTACGTCTGTAATTGGATTTGTCATCGACCAGGTAAGTCGTTAAACTACAAGTAATTTGAACGTAGATTGTTCACATCGAGTATTGGTATTGCTATCATCATTGTGATTACCATATTTTCAGTAAGGCTGTCATTAGGAGTTCCTATTTGGCAAACATTAAAGAATATCAGACGAACATGAGTATATAGAAAATGACATAACATTTTAAGAATCGGTTTTTGCCATCTTTGAGGGTAATGCTTCATGCATGTCTCGCAGGCGTAATGAAGGGGTTAGCTTTGCTGATAGGGTCCCTAGTGTCTCTCATAATAATGAAACGATTGTATGATAGTATAGTTTAATGAAATCGAACAGTTTTTATGTGAAGAAAGAAAAATCATTATGATTGAATGGATTGAACTGAAGGTTAAACTGACAATTGATGTCAGAAGGCACGTTGCCTTTTACAATATAATTGGCACCATGATGTATGTGTTAAAACATCTGAGATAGCGATGATTTGCTTAAATTGACAGGATACAGATTGTCAGTTGCATATATGAAAATATGTCAGGTATATGATACAGATTGTCCTTTGATTACATGTTTAAAATATCGGGAATAAGTCCGATATGATTAATTAAATGGTTGATATTGAAAAGTTGAGTTTGTCTACATAACAGTGATCTACGAAGTACATTATAATTGCTAAAGTTGAATTGTGAAATCTTGATCTGGGTTGCGATCCTATTATACAGGATGTGTTGCTCATAATGGTAAGGGCAGGTAACTGACAGATCAAGAGAATGTCGAATTATTGATGAAGTCCAGCTTGGGAAATTTTACCTAGGCCAAATTCTTCGAAAGAGCAGTCTGGTTGTGTGAAATCTGAATTTCTGAATGAGAAGATTTGATAAATTAATAGCTCTTCTTCAATTTATGTGATAAGAATG
The DNA here is from genome assembly GCA_026936325.1 of Platynereis dumerilii. NCBI lineage: Eukaryota > Metazoa > Annelida > Polychaeta > Phyllodocida > Nereididae > Platynereis > Platynereis dumerilii. The sequence goes on along the minus strand of JAPTHN010000004.1, from coordinate 62,855,544 downwards.
AGACTTGGGTCGTTAATATAGTGGTTAACGAAGAGTGAGTTCTATAAATTTCAGCAATTTAGGGTCATTATTTACGACGTTATGGCCATAAGAAGTATCTTTTTATATCTTTTAATATTTACTATGTACAAAATGTAAACAAAGATGACCTAGTTTTGGATCTTTTGCACTCAAAAGACACCGTGACCCCAGCGAGGTTGATTGGGTGTTATGTAATACAGTATGGTTGATTACGTAAGATTCCCACGCCTACGCATGACTCAGCAAAAAAATTTCAGAATGTAAACATTAGTCGCTAAAAAGTTTATTTCTTGGGGGAGCTGAGTTGAAAGCTAAATTGCGTGATTACGCTAAGTTGCGAAGAAAATTGAATGATGGAATTTGATAGACAACTAAGTAAAGTATGTACAGAGGGAAAATGGTGCTGCCGACTCCATTAGATTAGGAGTTATAAGGAAGTAAAGTAAGGTGAACTATAATCATAGAATAAATAGCAAAGTTCATAAGATAATGAACTGAATATGAGTTTGTTGCTACTCTTGCATGATATTGATATTGCAGATAATTACTACTCTAAAGCAAACTTCCAAAACCCAGAAATGTTAGCAAGGGAAGTTTATCATTAGTAGTTTTTACCATTGTCGATTGACTCGATAAGTCATTTTCTACTAAGAACTGCCCTATGAAAGCCTATCCTATTAATCGAGTAATTACACGGTACTTTCAATTGTCGGATTTTCTTGGCCATCATTTATAATTACTAGACCATCATTTATAATGGTCCAATGGTGTTACGCAGCGTATATTAAGTCAACTTTAAGTCTACTTCTAGATCTAATCGTTCAATCTCCTCTGTGACCTTTTCATCAATAATGTCCATACTGTCAGTGTTATTTTCTCCATTTTACTGTGATACTCTGTTGTCTGCTTCCTTGGGGTGTGGGCTGTCGTGTGTCCCACTTTTCCTTTGTTTGCAAGCCAATGCATTCCACGTCTGGAAAGTGGCCTAAATCAAGCAATCTTGCTTGTCCAATAACTGTGCTATTAAAATTCCTGTAATTTGGCCGTGTTGATGGTTTTCATAGCTCTTGGGGCGATAAATGCGCGCATGACCAAAGCAAGCACTGCGTTTGGTACATTCCTTAAGAATGCAGACAATGCAGTTCGTTTGAGAACATTCGATACACCAAGAACTTAATCAGCATAATTGCTAGAGTACCAGCTACAACCGCAAAGAAAATGTATAAGGGCATACAGAGGCATGCAATTGGAGTTAAGAAAAATTCACAATATTTAAAATAATTCATTTCGTCTAGAATAGAAATAAGAGTGGGACAGCCGAGACTTCGGTCTAAGACGCAGAGGAATTTGGACGAGGAGGGGGGTCTTTGTGCTACCCCCCACTTCTTCTAGGAAATGGGAGGAGTTTTGACTAGCAGGGGGTGTTTCGTGCTATTTATAGACTGCTCATTCTATTTATAGAATGGATATTATGGATGCCATGTGTGGAGGCTAGGTCGACTGTTTGCGATAACACCAGAGGTCGACACGATGCAGTTGGAAGTTCTACATGAAGCTACACTCACTTTCTTTACACCGACATCTGGTGTTGAAGCAGATAGTTACCAATTTTGCAAGGAGAAACTAGAAAGATCCATAAGGAAAAATGCAAAGTTATAATAAATAAAATTCATACATTCTACACAATCCTGGTCAATTGTAGTACGGGTGGGTGAGCCTACTTGCTAATACAGTGAGCCACACATTGTCGAATAGTGCGCTAACAATTATTTGCGATTCTTGCAAGAAATTGAATGTTCCTTGAAGGGACTTAGAAAATGATCGAATATGTTCAGTCTTTGCTAATGCTAAAGAACCAGCTGTGACTCTTGTAGGAAGTTGAACGTTCCCTATACATTGAAATTGAAATCAACTCGGACTTAGTTGAAGTGACTGTCCATTATTCTTCTTTTGTGGATCAGTGAGTGTTCTATTCACTCTTGCAGAACATTTGAGACACTGTTATTATTGTTGGAAACTGTATTTCTTATTTAACCTTTCACATTTTGCGTATACCAGCACTTGTGATGCTCTGATTGCTTGTTGAGGTTTTTTTTTTTTGTTGAGTTGATAGCAAATTCTTCTGTCTCTTCTCTGCTAAAGCAGAGCTTGTAATCCTCGAGTTAAAAGGAAATATGGGTGTTGGATAATGATGAAAGGGAGGAGGCATGTACAGATGCTGCGCATACTGCCCTTGCTATTATAATTTTAGTGGTGCAATGGTTCATTTATTGGAAAATAGGTAAGATCGGTTACGTCATTCATATCTGGGGGGGTCCTGCCTGGGTTTTCCTAGGGCTTCTCTGTGCGCTGACTGTGGGGGTCTGGCCTAACACAGGACCCATAGTGCCTCTTGCCTGTTCTTCAGGGAATGGCTGTTCAGTTACATATTTAATTTTCCCTACAACTGTAAAGACCAAAATCAAATTCCAACTTTCCCTCGAGACTAGCAGAATACTTAAGGTTTCAGAAGCTAGAAAACAAGACCTTCCACAAGTCTTCAATCCAGGCTTAAGCCGCTAATAGCACATTCAGTGTTTGGACAGGACAACATAAAGTGGTTGCTGATTGTTACCTAGAGATCTTGCCGTTGCTATGAGAAAATAACTAAATAATTGAACTTCGTTAGAACAGATGGATGCACCATCCACAAACTGCTTATGATTCGTCAACTGTATCACTCACCTAACCCACCTTCCTTTTCCTAATCAACCTTTCAATGCATTTTGAGAATATTAATCAAAACAGATCCTAAACAATCATTAGCAAAATTCAAATCACCCAAATTTCAACAATTATCTACATAGTAAATTCAAAATCTCAACAATCAACCCATCTAAATGTCATAGCATAACCATATAGTTAAATATATATTTAATTAATCGTTCCGCAATGAATGTCTGAATGTTTATGACAACCTTGGTGGGTGTATTGCATGAGATAAAAATGATTAACTTATTTGTTTTAGTATTAGTACTCGCCCAAGACAGCCTTTGAACTATACACATCTGTGTGATTTGTGTATTCAGTCTATACTTTGTTTGACATTTCATAAGCCGAGAATCCTTGACCTTTGGGTGATTATTGATCGATAATGTGTTGTTTTGGATATTGAGTGCAATCACTTGATTGGTTTGGAATGATCGTGAGTCCTTGAGTCTTAGTATATAGTTGAGCTTGAGCGAGTTGTTCTTCAGTCTCGACTCAATCTCAGGAGAGAGGGGCAAAGAATCGATTTATACAATAGATTCTGAGACTACTTACTACCACAGGCTGATGTTGAGAGAGGTAAGGCATTTAATAATCTATATAGCTGAGCATATGAACTCATTATATACTTAGAATGTATAATTAACTGAGAAACTTTAAAATTACAGAGTGAAGGGAGAAAAGGGAACAAGGCATGCTAAAGGTGATTCTTCATTTATTTGGTATTTCTTATTGGAAGTTAATAGCAATTTTGATTGGGATATTAGCTATATTAGTTATTTTCTGCTTGTTGTGCTGCAAGCTGACAAGATAGAAGTATGGCTGTATGTTTTAATTATGTGGGGCTCATAGTTTTTTCTATGATATGCATCAGTCTTCAGGACAATGCAGAGGTTAGACCTGAATGCTCACAAAGAGTATTTAATACTCACTGTCAAATGATTGAGCCAGGGGCATTTAAGTGTGTACCTAAGACTGGTTTCAATGAAGTATGTCGAATGGTCAATATGACAGGAATAAGAACTATCATTTTCCAGAATTGGAATACTGACGTGATACAATTGAGGCCATTCGCGTCTATAGCAGGAATACAGGAGCTAGAACTGAAATTTTGGACGGTTAAGATAGACTTGGCGGATTTACTGGAACTATTTCCAGCAGTGAAGAGAGTTCGTTTTCAGAGAGCTGAGTTTAATACTCACAGACCTGTTGAGATGGAGACTCAAATAGAACAGCTAGAAGGTCTAAAGTACTCAATATTTGAGAAACCAATATCCAGTCTGAATTTGCCTAAATTAAGAAGGCTGGGATTAAGACTAGAAAGCGCAGTGGAGGATTATCAGCTAGGTAATCTACATTTAACTGAATTAAGGATAAATGCTCCAGGAGCATATAGATTCAATTGGCCCAAGCTTGCAAATCATTCCACGCTTGAGGTTCTAACTGTTCAGGGTCTTGCTAGAATGTATGCCAATATACAGGATTTTCCTTATACAAATTTGAGAACTCTTAGGATTCGTGGAAAACGTTTTCAGCTTAACTTGACTGATTTTCTGGGAGGCAAGGTCTTTGATAAACTGAATGTGTTGGAATTATCAGGAATTGAGTTAATGGAAGAAACAGATTTCACTCCCTTGATGAATTTAAGAGAACTTATTATCAATAAACCTTACACGTTTTTTGGGAAAGTAAGACGGTTCCCTGAGAATCTTTTGAAGTTGACTTTAAATGACTTAGGTGAGAAAGAAGTATTGGCTAGGCATGACCTTATTGTAAAGTCTAATCTGCATAAAATTGAAATAGTTAACTGCAAGGTTAAGACTATTAGACCATCATTTTGGGAAGGTTTTCTAAATTTGAGATTTATTAATTTGACTTTTAATCGGTTCAAGTCTTTGAATCTGAACCCAGGTTTAGTTAAATTGACTGAAATAGATTTGAGTAATAATCAGTTAATGATTCTTCCTGAAGATTTGCTGTACTACCCCAAAATGAGAACAATTAATCTTAGCTATAACTCACTTGAGGTATTGGACTTGGGTATTCCTTACACTCCTGAGAAGGTATCTCGATCCTTGCAGGTTATTAATTTAACAGGTAATGATTTGGAATGTAGCTGTCCTTGGAAATCATTTTCCATGGCTTTCCAGGAAGGAGTGCGAATTGTGGGAAGTTGTAATGATTCCATATCATTAAGTGATTTGGAGGTCTCTATCTGTCCAGATTATTTAATACCAAATCGACAGCAAAGAGACGTAGATTTGCAGCAGTTGGTGACTCCTCCTGCAGATTTGTTTGATCTACAAGGTATAGCCTTACCTGCAGAAGATATGAGAGATAGTTTGAACAGCTTTTCTAGAAGGATTAGGAATGAGGAGACAAGGGGTTTTGTGAGTGCCCCATATGGTGTCACCTTCTCAGCGAACAAACGGTTTATTATAGGCCTTGAAGATCTTAAGATACACGTAAAATTGAATTGGCCAAATCTGGCACTTCCTGAGATTCCTGAACAATCAAAGGAGATTCTAAAAGAGATTTGTAGTGGAGAGGAGGAGATGTTACGAAGAATTTGCGAAGACTACCAGCCGCTTTTAACATATGCAGATAGACAAACAGTTGAGTTGAGAGAGCAAGTGCTTAAGAGGTTCCAGGAATTGGTAACTATTTTCCAAGATCCAATTTTGCCTGGTAGTCGGACTAGACTTCGCAGATCTGAACAACCAGAGTTAAAACCCACGGATGAACCGATAATTGAGGACATTTTGGACACTGACTACTGGGAATCTGAACATGATAGGATTCAGATATGGCAGTGGGCCACTGCATCCTTTAGCGGTGTTATGCATTCGTCATTAACCCAAACCAGGGCCAAAGCTTTTGTTAAAGCCATTAGACTTTTGGCAGGGCGGCAGTCCTTGTTGAGAGATTCCCATCAAACCATGAGGCAGGATTTAATCGAAATAGTTGAACTAAAAACTAAGTTGTTTGAAAACACAACTAGAAACATAGAGGAGTTATATGAGTTACTCAATTCAACGAACATTGAAATGCAATCTGCTTTAAGAGGGGTTTATCAGCGAATGAATGTTCTACAGAAGAGAACACGAACTATTCGTGTTTTGAGTCTGCTTGGATCTAGGTATTTAAGTTTGAGCAATGAGAGGGTAGAGCAATTCAAGCATCTTTTGAAAGAAGTCGAGGCTGTTTTGACTGCAGTCCAGCAGCTTGATCGAGGACACCTCAGTTATAGACTTCTAGCACCGACTGATATGCAAGACTTGATTATTAGAGCAAGTCAATTGCTAAGGGATTGGCACCCAACTCACAAATTACTTTTTAAGAGTTTTAGTGAGTTCTATGGAGCGAAATTCAGTTTTATTGCAAATCATCATGGATTGGTTCTCCAATTATCTTGGCCTATCTTAGCTAAAGATAGTGCACAATATTGGCTTTATAGAACACGTTCCATCAGCCTACCATTGATAACTGATAGTAGTTTTAATAAGCCAGAGTCTAATCATGATTATACTCGAATTAAGTTAGAGAGTGAGTATTTGGCTGTTTCCAATGAGTATAATTTTGTTGAAGTTAATAGCCTTGATCTGGAAGATTGTGAACAGATTGGTAACGCATATCATTGTTACCAGAATTTCTTAGAGAAGGATAATCATCGGGTGAATTGTATGTCAGCTTTATATTTAAATAAATCAGCTGAAGTTATTCTTGACTTATGTGAAGTCGAGTATATGTTTGCTCCTGTAAAGTTTAAAGCAGAAGTTATAGATGCTGGAGCTCATCTTCTCTTGAGTGGCTTGCAGACTCCTTGGAGGATGCAATGCGACGAGTCTAGGACTCCTAGAGAGATGCAGGGAGCTCCTATTGCTTTATTATCCAAAGACATTCTTTGTCGTTGCAGCATAAGCTCGGTAAACGGTCATGTTGGTCGTAGAATTACAAATTGTCCAGACAATGAACAACCTAGGCTTATTATTCAATATGTGTCTAATGAGATTGCCAGGGAAGCATTTCCTAATTTAACTATGCAACCTTTTCTAAATAACCTAGATGTTATGGATGAGTATCGAGAGTGGGAGGCTCCCCAATCCGACACTTTAGAGAAACTACGAAGCTTTAGGTTACACAATACTACTTCGGCCGTTATGAGGTTACGAGAATTGACTGAGGAATTAAGAAAGAAGGGCGAGAAATTCGATAGAGATTGGGATCTTCTGGGAATTGATGGTGATATTACAAAATGGTTTACACCCAGAGGATGGACAAAGGGAGTATTTGCTGTGGGAGCCCTTTTTGGCTTTATAGGATTTATTATGGCGACATTTTTATGTTTTAGACAAGCTCGGAGTAATGGAGTTCTGAGATCTCTGATGTTTATGGGTGCTCCACATTTGGCAAGGGCAAATCCTTTGTCAACTACATCTTCCCCGACTCCTTCGACTCAGGAAGTTGTTCTTAGTTCTGAGTCAATGATCAGAATGATAGCTATGAACTTTACTGTGTTCTTGATTATGATGGCATTAATCTACTGTATTAAGAGAATGTTTAATTATTGTTGCCAGCAAGCAAGCTTGTATATGGTACACCCTGAGCTGAAAGAACATCCCAGGGCTAGGATCTATTTAGAGCTTTCAGATTTGAAGGATAGGGTTATACTTGAGGTTATGAATGTTCGAGCTGCTGCTGAACAGCTACATTTTCAGGGAAAGGTCACATCTAGTCTTATCAGGATGGATCATCACACCCTGTATTCTATTTTAAGGGTTTCATGGAAACAAGGAGATTGTAAATTACTTGTAGGAGAGTTGGAACTGGATTTACCTGCTCTAATTCCAGTACGAAGGATGAAGAGAAATCAGGTTCAGAAATTACTGGAAGGAGATTGTGTAATTGGAATTTTGGTCAGCGATAATAATTACTTGTATAAATTGACTGATAGCCCAAGATTGATTGATAATAAAGGGCCTTATCAGAGTTTGATTGACGAATTGCAGGCTAGGCAAAGATGTCTGGGAAATCTTGAGCTGCCTGGTTATAACTGTCAATCCGATGTACAGATGGATATTGTACATCCTACAGCTCCGAATTGTGGGGTTGCTTGTGGGAAGGGAATTGTGGAGACTACTATTCTGTAGGGTTATTAATTCCGCTTGAGTTATTAGTTTAACTATTTAAGAGTATGTTGGCATGAAACTAATAACAAAACTGCACGTGAATGCTGAAGGTTAATCTGAGTTGTGTCTATTTAAGCAAAGTTTATTGATTTCTTAAGATATTTAATTGAGACAATTGTACTGGATTTAAATTGCCTTCTTGTAATATTCATTAATTATATTACATTTAATATTACTATTTGGTTTGAATCAAGTGAAGTGTTGTGCTGTGTTTTAATCAAACTTGTACTCTTGTTTGAAGTCTTGTTTGAACTCTTGTTTGAGCTCTTGGTTTTATTGGTTACTTAATCCATGTATAAGTTGTTTGCAGATTAGAGGTGAGTGGATTAGGAGATGATCTTAGTAATTTGGTAATTTAATGTAAAGTTCCAGATGAGAGATTGCGCTGTACTAGCAGCCTTTGTGAAGTTAAATTTTTAGTGTCATCCGCAGGGAAACCTCTTATTGTATTTCATTGCGGATGATAGTGTATGATTATGATAGCAATTTATGTATTGCTCTCATTCTTTAAACATGTGTCTTATATAATTACTATGAATACCTATTCAATTATATTTAGTTAATTCCATTACTTAGAGTGATTTTGGGAATTGCAGTGGGTTGTGAATTATTTACTTTTCTTATAAATATGAAGTTTTATAATTATTTATGAGTTGGGCTAATGATGTTGTTGAGGACTGAATGATTGATGGAAGTTCGGAATTAATTCTAAAATCAATTTTCTTTTATTTGATTGCAGGCCAGGTTCTCGTCTTCCTCTCGCTCTCTCTCGTTCAGCTCATCCTCCACTCGTTACGCTCAGCTTGTTGCCTCACCGAATTAAGGCTTGCCTTGGAAGTCTTAATTGATCATCAATTGAAGTGAACCGAGAACTGGAATCGCACGAGCAAGCTCGCGAAAGATACTTTCTTCTACAAGACCGAATCGGACATTGAATCTGGTCTTATGGAATCGTTTTATTTGAAAGTTCGTCTTCTTGTGAACTCTCGTTGAAGGTCGACTTCAGCCTCGAATATGTGATCGCTTGGACAATAACAAGAAGATTCGTGTGTGTGTTAATAGAAGGTTTTATTTGCTCGAACTCTAGAATTGCGCCTCCATTGCTCGGTGGACTTCGTTGATGATTGTTGAACAAGACTTTAATTAATTTACTAAGGTGATATATATTAATATTGATGATTTAATTAATTTTTGATTTATTGATCTGTGTTTGAATTGATGGTTGTTTGAATTTGCTTACTTGAATTTTGAAGGTTTATTGATGTTCGGTTTCCTGATTCAGAGATTGCGATGGACTGTTTAGTTGAGGAAAAGGGGTTTAGAGATAGGTTAAACCAAGGGGGAGATAGAGGATGGAACTTGAAGAGTCATTAATGCAAGAGTTGTTTTAAAACAGGGGGGGTTGTGACAAGTGCTGTCACATTACTTCATTTTTATAAATTAACTATTTAGAAAAACTCTTGCATTATATGAAATGGACTCAAGGCGAGCATGCCGTCTACGTGCTGCTATAAATCAAAAGGGCATGCTCCAAATGTCTAGCAGTACATGTCTCAAGGACATCTCAGAGGGCAGCAAAAAAGAGGCGATCTGAAGATTTGCTCTGTTGCCTAAGCTCAGCATAGCCATGCTATATTAACTGATGCATCAGAGATAAAACCCTTATGGGCCTCTGGCTTCAACTCCTAGCTCTGCTTATTAGCAGCCGTTATTCAATAGCTAGCCAGAAGTGTATCAGCAGCTGGCAGAGAGATGAACTGAGATGAACTGAGAGATCCAGCAGAGGAAACAGTTCCTGAGCTCTGTCTATATCGTAACATCAGATAAGTATCATGATTTATATTCCATCAGTTAGGCAGTCATCATCGCAGTTTTACTTTGGGAACTAAAATTTAAGGGATCAAATTGGCTTGTACTTAGCACCAATTTGATCCAAATTCTAAATTCATAATTATTTGTGTGAACTGAAGGAATTGTTAGAAAAGAAGGAATAATTGAGAGCTTGTTTTCTCAGATAAGATATTATGATGTTTAACTATGTTTAAAGAAGGAGTCTGAGCTACAGCTCCTGGGTTCAGATATGTGATCAATAGAAACAACTGCAGAATGTCATAACAACTCGCAGATTTTACACTTGTTATGTAATTAAGGAAATCATTTACAAATGTTATGTAATTAAACAAATCATTTACCAATGTTATGTAATTAAATAAATTGTTGTTTAAAGGTTAAATCAGAGTCATAGTTGTGTATTTAAGTTCAATGACATCAGACCGGCCAGAGTGCGGTTCGGCCTCAATTACCACAGCCAAGCTAATTATTAAACCTTGTTTTAACAGAATCATCACCAAGATGACAGCAGGTAACACCATGATGTACATGACTGCAGTAACACTTCGAAGTTCCTCAAATAAGACTGAAGATTGATAACTCAGGTGCGGAACAGATATATTGGGATAATCTATAGGTTTGTGCAATGACTGCAACATGCATCAGCAGAAGATATTGCAATCCACTCAATTCAAATACACTGTACAAGCAGGGCCCTAAAATGCCCTAAATACCAGCCTCTTAAAAAGTGAGTGTCTTCATGTTGAAGGACCCCAATGAAAATAATTATATTCTAATAGATAAGTAAATAGAACATATCAGGCTGTCCCAGTGGATTTATGTTGTTGTAGTGGCAAATCAAAAATAGTAGACCCATTGATCAGTCAATCAATCAATCATCAATCAATCAATCTATATTTTATCTATCTATCTATGTAATCTATCGAATCTATGATATTCCTCAATGACTTCTTTCAGTTTAGCTCTGTTTCACTTTCTGAAAACCTAATTACAAAATATTCCATATGTATTAGACAATCCTGGCCACAACATTAACTAAAATATGATTCAGACTTTACATACGAAACATTAAAATTTCTTCTTTATAATATTTCTGACATTAAAGCACATTTCAAAGCTTGAATACACATAGGGGTAGACTGTGAGAATTAAATCAGACGAAAACTATTGCGAATGCTGCATACCTCACAAGATTTATATATAGAGAGGATTTTTCAACTTTTTGCATAAAAAATCTTTTTTATTTCACATTAAACAAACCCTTTATCAAATCGCATCTGAGTAAATTTTTTGAAATTCTGTTATTCAGAATTTTTTACGCCTCACAAACTCGCTCAGAAGACTCCTGGAGCCGAAATAAATACAATTTTTTTCCCTATTCATATGAAAAAACATCCATTTTGATAGTTCTATGTATTTTTTTTCTGCTCCCAAAAGTAAATTACATGTGGGCAACAAGCATACAGTAGCTGAAACCTCTTTTCTATTAGATTTCTAGTAATCTCTGTATATTTTTTTTCTCCATTTTTTGCCACTTGGAAGAAATATTGTGAACAAATATCTTTCTCTCTTTTTATGAGTTTTTTCAGCCACCCTTAGTATATCAAATATATACCTTTTCCTAAGTTTTTCATCAGTTCCATTTTTTTATGTTAGAAAGACTAAAATTCCTACCTGCTAACCTATCCACTGAAGCCAAATGGCTTGAGGCAGACCAAAAAACATCACACAAATGGATTTCTGTCTGATTGCGTTGTAAGTAGAAGTGGCAGACTGGTATATCCACAACTCTACTAACAAGTAACAATCATGACATTGTCTTCTATCTATCTATCTATCTATCTATCTATCTATCTATCTATCTGTCTGTCTATCGATCTATCGGTCTATCTGGTTAACTTGTTGTTTATCCATCATTCGATCTGTACATCTTAATTAGTTTACCTAGCTACAGGTAGGGAGTCGATTCTTTTTTAATTTTTTTTTTCAAACACAAAGCTATATGCTTCCAATCGCTGGGTCCTGGGTTCAGATCCAGCTTACGTCGATCCAACTGGACCTTCAGTCCTTCATTAGGGACCGTTCAGAATTTATGACTGGGGGGGTGGGAGTTTTGCTGGAACTTACCGTCAAAAATTGATACCCCCCCTTGACTTTCATGCGGATTTTTAGTACCCCACCCTTAGGTTTCACGCGTATTTTTAGTACCCCCCTCAAGATACTATCAGTTACACCCTGCTCGTTTTGAGGGTACGGGAATATACACCACGAAGGACTCCATACACCACGAAGCCGAAGGCTGAGTGGTGTATGGAGGCCTGAGTGGTGTATATTCCCATACCCTCGAAAAACGAGCTGGGTGTAACGGTTTTATCCTCAGACTTCTTGTTTTATTGATGCCCATAGATTTTCTTGCAAACTGAGACTGAAATGTCTTTCAGTAACAAAGCAACAGCATTGTGACGTCATCACCAGAGCTGTCACCTTGATGATGTCACAATGGCTCAAACAATGGCATTGTGACGTCATGACTATTGTTGCTACTAGGATGACGTCATAACAATCCTATGGTTGCAATTGTGACATCATTGTTTATCTCATACACCCTGTCTGGTGATGACAGACAGGGTGTACGGTGTCATACACCGCGGCTCTCAGCCAATCAGAATCAAGGATTCACTCTGGACTGAGGATAAAAAGCAATACACACATATATACTGTTATACACAGCCACGCGTACAGATTTGCGTCATTTCGCGGACTTTTGCGCATAAAAAAGTCCAAATAGAATGAGTTTATGCGTGTTTTATAACATTTTTTCTTTGTTAAAATTTCTTACCCCCCTTGGAAGTGTTGTCAAAAATTAATACCCCCCCTTGAAACACGTGTGAAAAGTTAGTACCCCCTCGGCAAAACTCCCACCCCCCCCTCAGTCATAAATTCTGAACGGTCCCTTAGGCAGAAGTTTCAATGTTCTTTTTTCCTTATTGTCAGTTCCTACTCCTGTCCAGAGAGTGCATAAATACAGGACATAAAGCCAAAAGTATCTATCTTTATATCTATCTTAGCTGGCCAGTTTGCCGCTTTGCTTTGCTTAATACACTAAACCAAATCGAAACATCTTAAGCCTCCATTATTGTAGTGAAATAAATCAACAGTTGTCAAAATGGGCAAGCCCTGTCAGAAATGTATTACCACTTGGCAGGTGTCTGTCAGAAATAATGTTTTACAATAACTATCCCTGCAGACACAACATCAATCTATGTCTAAGGTCGAGCTACAATGGTTTTAGTAGTAGTTCTCCAGCCATTGCTTATTTCTGAATGTATGTAGACCTACAACTTACTTTGGCAGATACAAAGATAGATGGATGGCTTAATAAGAGATATGTATACAGATAGATTGACAAATTGACTAGACAGCTGGATAGATAGAAAACACATCGATATGTTTGTTTGTTTGTTTGCTTGTGTTTTACGCCTCAGCAGCACCTTAGTGGGCTATATCGAGGCAGGCGATCGCCGTATGATGATGAGATGAGAAGACTGTGAGCCTGGTACATACCCTATTAATTCAGGGATGCCCAGGGTCTTTCAGTTGCCCCAGCATAGAACACTGGATACAACCCGCCTCCATTTAATGTCCCATGGGCTCGGACTAAATTGAGTTCCGGGGTAGGATTCGAACCCACGCCCTCAGAGCCAGTGGTTGTGCAAATAAGCACTCTTAACCATTAGGCCACGGAGGAACTACATCGATATGTAGATGGACGGATGATTGGGGCTTTACGTCCTGTATTTTGGTACTTGGTAGGCCAATAAGGACAGGAGGGGACACAGCAATGAGGCGAAGGATGATGGAAACAGCCGTCCAACATAGAAAGATAGATAGATAGATCGTTTTGTACACTGTCCATAATACTATGAAATATAATTATTGACATTCTAACTACACATTTCTATACTTAAGAAATTTTCCTATTTTACAATATTTCATATATTTATAACCCTCAAATTAACTTTCAGCCATATTTAATGTATTTAATTAATCACTTTTAGAACTAAACCCACCATATGTTAGATACCTCTGAATTCAAGTGTCACTTTAACCCTTGTTAGATTCCTCAAAAGATCATTGCACCCCTCAAGGGCTATAATAGAACATATAGAGGGCACTGGTGTATATATAACCCCATGTGACCTTCATGCAACAGTGAATTCAATGTCAACAAAGTTTGCAGAAATTTGTGACAAGCCAAAGAATTTGACAACGCGTAAGAATTTCAATGCGAGTCAAGGATTTTGAGCTAAAATGAGCAAATTGGCAAAATCTGTGAATTTTGAGAGTGGCTAGGATCAAATAATTTCCTGGTATTTACGGAAATTACCAAAGACTAGTCTAGACTCTAGACACTACATTTCAAACATAAAATCAGTCTTATATCATTTACCCACCTTTGTACAGAATGGTATCTTAAATCTGAAAATGATTGGGCACTATTACTATTTCAAGCATATGTTATCAAATATTGCACAAAATTAACACACGAGGTCAGCAAGCGCACTAATGATGGTAACATCACAACATTCAAATTTCACATTGATATGACAATACGTCTTTGCCACAAAAAACCCAGACAGCTGCATCTCAGTCTGGTGAAAATGAGAACTGCATGCTGCTGCCACCTGGCACAAAAGTTGATTTTCTATGCTACAGCATTGCAGTCCCAAGAAATAGTTCCAATTTCATTGCACATTCACAAAATTTCTATTCAACATTGATGTATACCAGAGTCAGACTCGGCAATCACATTCTCTAAGGAAGTAGACAAGGCCATCAACACACTCAGAAACAGCCCCCAAGGGTATAGCCCTCTTAGCTAATTTATTGAAGAGCTCTGATTGGGTGTACTGATATTTGTCCCTCTCGATACCCACATATTTCCCTCTCTTATTTAGTATTTACCAGGGAAAACCTAAGTATCAGGGAGAAAAGTTTGCTAGACATGGGATAAACATTGATATATTTAACCGTATTATTAGGTCAGAGCTGCACTAGTAAGTAGGGGTAGGCAAGATGGTAAGAGCACAAACCCAGCTGGTAGTAGAGAGTGTAGTCACTTACATGTATTGTACTATTCCTGCTTAGAAAGACATTGATACCTGTGGTTATTGCGTGGTAAACTAGTTTTCGCATGTTTAGAGAGTTCGAAAGGCCTATGCAATGCAGTATGCATGTACTACAGTCATATTTCTTTAACTGCACAAGGTATTTTCTGTCCATGGAATAATCCTTCATGTTATAGGCCACCTGCGGAGGCGGGAGGGGGGCAGGGCGATGGACGCCCCACCAAAGATTTGGTGAACAAAAAATATTTCGACAAGGAGCCTGAAAATTTCGGAAGATGATAAATATTTTTGAAAATCATTGGTTCCCAATCCAAGCAATTTCCTTTGAAAAGGTATGAAATCTGGAGCATGAAATTTGGTTGAATCACACTCCTCCCCCCAAAAAAATCTGCTCACAGTACGCCTATGCTTCATGTTGCCAAATGGGATCAGATTCATCAGACTGAAGATTGAAGACTGACATCTCAGGTGCAGTCCAGATATATTTGGATAATCTATAGCTTTGTGCAATGTGCATCAGCAGAAAATATTGCAATCCACTCAACTCAAATACATTCGCTGGGTACTCAAATACAAGCAGGGCCCTAAAATGGCTAAATACAAGCCTCTTTTGATAATTTAGTGTAGGGAGTTGTGAGAAACTAAATAATATCATTTTTTTGCAATCCGGAGTGTCCACAACGGTCAAGTTTTCCTGTATAGAAAGCCAATTTACTCAGTTCTTCTTATGTAAACTTGACTGTAGTTGTGTAAACTTGCTAAGATGACCAACACCATTAAACAAATACCCACAATAACAGTATGGCTGCCAAATGTGCTGAATGTGCTAAGTGCTCGGACATGTGTTCAGAGTTGCAAGTTCTAAAGCATGCAAAAAGAAGATACAGCAAAAATTGGAACACAGGTTCAATCCTTGGTCCAGGCAACTGCCCCTGGATGTTTTCGTTCTTTTGCAGATGCGAATCTCCCATATTTGGTGTTGTCCCTGCGTGCCGTTAAAATTCAAAAGCCTTATTAATGCAAAAACAGAGGAAGCCAAAAAGCTCATCCTATATCATCAATACAATTCATTAATTTCAACCAACTTCCCCCAGACACCAACACAACCAACCAACTTTGTGACTCAACCATAGGCTAACTTGTCCAAGCAACTGCAATATGACTGTACATATGCAAATATATATCTTTCATCATGCCATATCAGATATCATAGAGCTATCATAATGCAATTAAGAGTAATCAGCTCCATGCCTGGGGGAGGGTCGTGTCTCAATATTTGCATTTCCAATCAATTGTAATGCCTCATGAATACGTGGTGTGTTTTCCATATGCTATAATTGGATCACATATTGCGCCATATTGAACGATGGATTATCGATCAATGGTGTACTGCATTACATATTGGGTATTGGTTGCACTGATTGGTTTTGTACAGCAATAATTTTATCGATTGGTTGATCAGATGTCGGTTGTATGAATGTTTTGGTGTGTGAGAATGTGAGTCAGTCGAAATGGGCCGGGCTTTGTATTTTACAAAGAGAGAGTATAGTTCCGTACAGGATTGGGGACGCAATTTTTGTTTGATGACTGGGTTATAGGCTTTACATTCTGTACTTTTGGCACAGGACTAAGCATACGTTTAACATGGGTTACCCGACTGTGAATCAAACCCGGTTCTCCAAGGTGAGCAGCCCAACACACTATGACTGAGCCCAGGCCCGACAAAGATGTCTGCGTATTTCCAACCATAGTTCAATATCCGCTGAACAGATCTTTACCAAAATCAAATCACATGTCCATTATAATAAACTGAAAAATCTTCCAAGCTCACATCTCAAACGGTGCGGTGGTTTTAGCTAAAATAATTAAATACTGTGACCATTGGCCACCAACAACAATGGTCTGCTCAAACAAGAATTTCTCAGACTGAGGCCAGGAGATGGATATTTGAAACCACACCAATTCAAACACAGCACAATTTATTCCTTCCAGTTTCTTCACACAAAAAAGCTCAAACCACCAGAGCTTGAATTTTTTTAAATACATTTTTTAAACCATCAAGATATATATGCCCATTTATTGTATCTCTTTTTTCTATATTTTTCTTCAATTCAACACTTGATTTATGAACTGTCAAGTTTGTGTCAACCATAAAGTGACAAAATGATGTTCATAATAACTAGAGTGACACTTCCAGTTGAAAACAGTACATCAAGAAGTGAAAGAAAAATATCAAATTGCGCTAAAAATTAGTGCGACAAGAGTTTGATTCAGAAGGCTGCACTCAAAAGACTAACCAAAAAATCTATCCATAGAAATACATAGAACGGACATGAGGCTGTTGGAAGCCACCTCAAGATGAGGTCACCAAATCTGCCATATTGGAACTGCCCTGAGACATGACGTCACAATAGAAGATTATGATGTGACGTCATGCTATTGTTATAAGTGACATCACTGTTATTGGTGACGTAACAGTACCATTGTGTCAGGATACAGGGCAGTTCCAAGATGGTGGATTTGGTTGCTTCATCTGCCAGAGCCTCATGTCCGTTCTATGTATTTCTATGCACCTATTGATCTGTCTATCTATCTAGCTGTCTATCTATTTATCGATCCATCTATCTATCTATTTATCTATCTATCAATTTCATATGCCCCCCCCCCCTCTATCTACAATTTTAGGATAACTTAGCTGTATAAATTTATCAATAATATTTAATTCAAATATCTGTCCATACCTTAATACCAGACAACAAAGCCTGAAATGACATTCAATATATATACACCATAGACAACAACCTTTAAGCCTATATACATTGAAGACATACAAGTCTATAACAGTTTGTCATCTTTGTGAGTTCATGAGAATTTTGAGCTCTCCTGCTGGGTGTATGTACCACCCATGGTGGTGAGGACGTAAATTCTTCACAAGTTGCTCACTGCATGGTATACCCCTGTCAAAAATGGCATTTCCACCTCATAAATCTGTAACTATAATAGGCCTATGATAGGTCTATGATAGCTAGCCTGCAGCTCTCATAACAGGAATATTACCCCCATCCAAAGATATTTAAATTTTATTATGCATAAGACTCTCATCCCAATTGTGATAGTTTGATAAATCGACGTTAAAATAACTCTGAAAGAAGTTTATACAGTAGTTGACTATTTCAGTCTATTTTTAATGCAGCCGATGTCACTCTTTGAATCAAGTCTCAACTTTTTCTCATGTGAAGGTCTCACAAGAAGCGAAGACCCAATAACGGTGTGAGATTGGCAATTATCTGCCACCATATGAAACTATATAGATATATCTGCAATAATAATATCACAATACAGTATTTGCTCTATGGTTGTTCACTAGAAATCTGATGAAGTATCCGTTGTGGCAAAAAGGTAAATCCTAGGTTTTTTGCTCAACGCAACAGGTAGACAGTCGGACACATACAAATGAACGCATAAGCCCCTCATCATCCCAGGTCACATTATGAAGCCCATTGGCAAAACTTATCTTGCAGAAATTTTAACTCACCTTGAAATCGGACTCTGTGCGCATTAGGGAAGCTTTTCCCAGGTTGTCTTAGGGAACTCACAGGCATCTTTTAAATTTTCTGAGGTACTTCTTCAATTCAAAACAGTTTCTTCAACTCCTTGCCTTTGTTCTTCAATTCACAACTTTTGAGTGGTCACTCAATAACATTTTCTTCAATTCGTAAAAGTATTCCTTCATTATCCATGTCAGAAATGATCTTATTGCTGCACTTTCAAGATTTATCGAGTTTCCTTCAAAATTTCTTGAAATTTAAGACAAGTTCTTCCCCAATCAACAGCATTCCATCAAATTTCAGGCAAGTTAATCAACAATTGGTTGATAACTTGATTGTCAATGTTTGTTTGCTGTGAGCAGACGACAGGTGTTATAACCATGACCTCATCAGGCAAAACATTCCAAAATGACGTCATAAGCAGACGATCTTCTTAAAACCATTCCAAATTGTTAGCAATTGATTGAAATATGTTGGTTTGATGTCAATAAACCAATCAGTCACTAAAATGAAACTATACTTGAGTCCAGAGAGTACTTGCACCAATCCATAGCCCACACAGACATACACAAAGAGTTTTCAAGAGTCTATGAGAAATATCAGCAGTTCAATCTATCAACCATTAGGGTGGGACAATACACTTGACATAGATCCAAAAATGAGTGTTCCAAATTGTCAACACAACCCATTGTCAATAGCATGAGATCAAATTGCGATAAATTCCAATTCTGTGATCTCAGCTCCAAACTTCACCTCTGAAATATCAGAAATTTCAATTTGGAAATTGAAGATTCAAAAGTATCTCCTATCCTACCATAACACAATATCAACAGACTTACTATTTAATGGAATAGTTGTTTGTTTTAATTCTACCTCCAATAATTCATTCAAATTACTCAAGAGTAGGCCTACTTATTTTATTGGAAGCATCAATTTTACAAATAATCTATGAAAATGCCAAATAATTTTATATTTAACATCACTATCAAATAATTTAATCTTTTTGGTAAGCTATTCACTTTAGACCAATTAAATTAATAATTTCACATTTGACTCAGTCATGATCCTAATTTAGAGCCCTGTGGTTTATATATAGCTTCTCAGAAAATCAAAATGATATTTTTAATGATTTTTATATTTCAAAATCTTTAAATAGATAAATATTATCAATCGAATCGATGTTATACCATATCTGCAAAATCACTTTTTAGGAAAGGAGAGATCAATTCTTAACTATTTTTAAATCAAATTTGTCTGCAAAAATTTATAGTTTTTAATTTTATCAAGTGATACATCTACTTAAATTACTTTTTCTCAATCTTAAGTATCGATATGCTACTATTTTTGCAGGTTAAATTTTTTAAATACATATATGATATGCTGTACATGCCTGATTTTATCAAAATTTTGATAAGAAAGGTTTGATTTCTGATGAAAATTATTGAAACCAGCTGCTCCATGACTTAAATATTCTTGCTACATGACATTTGTCATGCAGGAAGGCAATGTTTAATTCCTTCAATTAAAGTTCACCTTTCCAAAGTATCATGAAAGTCTTATATTGAAAATGGAAAATGCTATCATTATCTTAGATGCAGTTTATCAAATTTATATAACTAGAAGAAGGTTCAATTTCATTTTGAACATGGATTTTTTTCTATCAAAATCTCTAAATGTAACTAAATTAAGGCATCAAGTTAGACTTAAAGATCTATGACTGAGGTAAAAGGTTTTCATCATTAAAATGCCACTAATTTATCTTTATCTAGTCCAAAATAGCACATTCGTTGTCAAAGTTTTGTCAGAATACAGAATCAATTGCTTATTTTGCCATTTGCACGACTTGTAGCCTTCTAGGCCATTATTTTGCAATAAATTTAAATTTAGTCAACTACATTCTTGTGTCTTTTTTGGAATTTAAAGCAACAAAAAGAGTTGCTATGGTTACAGTTAAAATTTAAGACTGAATTCAAAATTCCGAACACCTCAACTGTGACACTTCTTTTTACAATTTCAACTTCTCTATGTTGAATACAAAAATTTGGTATTTTAGATAATTTTTTGACAAATGCATACATACATATCTAATGCATATAAATGCAGAATTCCTTCATTGGGATGCACATCATGTTTCCATATATGCATGTATTCCTAAATATATCAGGACCTATGCATTTAAGGCATGCATTTTGAATTTAATCTAAATTTTATATTTTTCACCATATCTCAAAATGTCTTATACTAATGTCACAGTGAATGTGTATGGAATGTCATGAAGGATGTTATAATTTAATTTGATAGAAAACCTCAACAAGTTTAACTATGTTTAGGCCCTACTTCAATATTTTTAAAGAAACATTTATATTTAGATTTAAAATTGGTTAAATTACCTGAATATTATAAACATCACATATTACTTTTCAATATTGGAAGACACAGAAATTTCACCAAAATCAAAGTAAAGATATTTAACTACCATATAACTCAAGGTTAGTGTCACTGATACATAGAGAATACATAGCATAGTCATATCTTTCATTTGGCTCTAGTATCTGACATTACCTGGGCCTGCCTTAGTACCTAGATCCGAAGTTATGATGCAACCAAAATATTACAAGAAGGCATCCAATACACTCAAGTGTATATAAATAATCCAAGATATTTGATACAGTGTTACACTCTCATAGGATACCTTTATCAATAGACAGCTTCATCTCAATGTACTCCAAATCCACAATATCCAGGTATATATCCTTAAATGAACAAATTGCACATATTTAATGTGCACAGCTGAAGTTCACAAGTCACACTGAAGTCACACTGAAGTGCATTTTGTGAGAAAGAAAACATTCTAAAATCCCCTAGTGGCCAGTTCAAGAACTGAAGTCAGACTGAGCAGTACTGGGTGAGAGAGATTTTGAGCTGGTAGAATAGGTATGCATGGTTATTAGACCGAGAAAAGGCTGGTTCACAACAGGTATACAGGTCAAGCATCAACTGGGTTTACTAGATATATATTTGCATGGGTTTTCATGAAAACTGGGCCTACTTGACCATGTTGACAGACTTCACAAGCCGTAATAATGAGTCCATTTTCCAACAAAGCTCAATCAATCACAATTCCAAGTGACATCTATCTATCTATCTGCCTGTATATCTATCAGATATGTAGATTTCATAAGATATATAAACCTTTCTCTAAAGACTTGACTTTAAAATGGCTTCAACTTCATAGATCTATCTATCTATCTATCTATCTATCTATCTTTCTATCTATCTACACTATATCTATGTACACTATATCTAAATAATATCTATCTATCTTTCTATCTTTCTACACTATCTATCTTTCTATCTTTCTACACGATCTATCAATCTATCTATCTATCTATCTGTCTATCTATCTACTGCAATTTAAGTTTATATCATATCTCTGATGCAACCTCTTGCTTAACTTTGCCCTTGTGTAAATCAGAGGAAATATTTCATGATATAAATCACAGCCATTTTAAAAATATGTTTTTGTAGCAACATATTTCCTCTTTATTTTCTGGTCATTTACACACCAGTAGCCTTATTTCCATGCTTAATTTCCCCTTAACAACTTAATATATCAATCTGTGGGTCTTTGAAAGAGGCACATTATCTTATGAATACACTAGTGAATACACTTGTTATGCCATTTTTCGGAACAATTTATGCCCCTTTTTCAAAATGGTCTTGTGGTTCTGTATCATTTTTCTGTATATTATTTTAGCTTTTTGCTTTTTCGTGTTAATATTTTTTGGACTTAAATCTTTTTCCATTCTTAATTCACAATAGGCTGCTTGTGTGTTAACAATTTGGAGTTTGTTACATTTCAATCTTTTTTGCTCTCCATCTTTTTTTCTTTTTTGATCTCAAAATGTAATATTTCAACTCAAGGCAGGTTAGATTTACCATATGGTGGTAGAATAGTGGTGTAATGGGACTGAAAGCCTGAAACTGCCATCAAGAGAAATGTTGCTGTGTTCGAAGCCATATAGAAGTGTTCTGTCAGCCTGTCAGTCTGTCATTCAGTCTAGCCTGCGAGTCAATCAGTCAATCCTGCAGGTTACTAGTCAGTCATCAATCTGTCAGTCAGTCACTATGTCAATCAAACAAACACAATGACATATTTCTTACTCAATTCAATTCTGTCACTTTGTCTGAATACAACTTTTCCCCAAAGTCAGTGAGTCATTAGAAAGAAAGGTCAGTTAGTCAGCTAGTCAGTCAACTTAGTCAAGCGGTCAGTCAATTATGTCAATCAGTCAAGGTACGCGACAATTACATCTTACTCTGCGAGGTTAATCCGTCAATATATGATTACAGACTTTTCTGTCAATTTGTCGACATACAAATCCTAAGTCTTCACAAGGTCAGTGAGTCAGTCCTGCAGTAAATCATTCTGTCAATCAGTCAATCAGCAAGGCAATCATCCAGTAAATCAATCAGTGTAAAAGTAATTTGAAAATCCCAATCCGTCACCGCCTGTCAGTCGGTCTGAATAAAGTCAGTTCGTCAATAATTCAATCAGTCTGCCAGTCAGTCAGTCAGTGAATCCATCAATCAGTAAGCCAGTCAGTCTGTCATTGAATTGTTAGTCTGTCAATCAGTCAGTATATCAGTCAGTCAATCAATTGATCAGTCAGCCCCTCAATCAGTCGTTTGTCAGTCATCTGTCAATCAGTAAATCAGTCTGACCAGTCACCACTTGCTGTCCAGCTATTTATGTTGCTGAGGGCTACATAATAACACAATAACACCAGAGCCAAGTATAAAATGTATAAAACATAATTATATCCCATCGAGCCAATGTGCATAACTCCATGTATTCTCCATTGCACTGCTAATTGGTTTGCACCAAAAGACATTTTTCCAAATTCCTCTTCATATACTCATTCATGAGGTACAGGCATAAGCTGTACCATTCATACAGTTAGCCTCCAACTATCAATGACTGGCATCAACAACTTAACATCCCATACTTATGCACTTGGCCCATCAGGAGTGGAGGACACACCATTGAGGTGCACTGGTGAAAGATGACTGAAACTGCTGCCCAACATAATACAGGAGATTGGGCCAACCTGACCTGAGCTGGTATCGAACCCGGGACCGAACGATTTGAATCCCAGAGCACTACTAATTGAGCTCATCCCCTCCCTGATAGATATTGATTGATTCATTCATTAATTGAATTTATTTGAAGACAAATTTTGCAAATGCAGATAGACAGATCGACAGATAAACAGCCACATATATATGTACAGAATTTGACATTCAACAGCAGTATTTACATAATATCTGACTGACTGAGTCTTACTTCATAACCCACATGCATACAAGTACACCACAGGTAGGGATGAAACATGAAGAAGAGGTCTGGGGGAGGGGGGGGGGGGTTGTGAACTTGACATGTTCCTCCTCTTATCTATTTCTCCGCCCCTTCAGTATCCCAGGAGACACCTGGTTGAATGCTGTAGGTGCAGGCTTAGTCCGAATATACTGACTACAGTCTGTCTCATTTCCAGAACGCACGGTTGTCGTCAAAAATCTGACCAAAAAAGCAACAAAACATCACCAAAATGTGATAAATAAATTGCAAATTGGCTCTTCTACCAGTACGTATGAGTATTTCTACTGTGTGACCTGCAGATGAGGCGGAATCGGACCAAACGCCAGTTCGCATGTTGTGAGACAAACTGACTATGTTATCTATCAGCTGGGTTGCAGAGTGCTTGAAAAGGTGCACGCCTGCTCCATTGAAGGTCTTTGCCTTCATGGGTTCGAACCTTGGTTGGGGAACCTGAAATTTTCAGTGGACCTTCATGAGCAAAATCCCAGCTGGATGTCATTCGAATGAGATGTTCAATTGGCGGCCCGTTGTATCATCTCATCGATCAACCCTTGTGAGGTCCCAGAACTGGGCTTAGAGGGCTGCACAGAACTGGGCTTAGAGGACTGCATTTACCATACCTATCTATCTATCTATCTATCTATCCAACCATCCATCTACATCTATCTATCTATCTTTCTATCTATCTTTCTATCTATCTTTCTATCTATCTTTCTATCTATCTATACAACAATCAACTTTCTATCTGTCTATAATTTCTTGTGGACTTCACCTGACTAAACATTTTATTTCGGCAAATAGTTTTTCTAGGGCAATCTTAAGTCCAAACATCTCTTAAAATCTGGTGTAATTTCACTTTGTATCATTAGACAAATTAAAATATTGATTATTTTCTTGATTTAGTAAATGAACCAAATAAAACTAAAATACATCAATAGCGAGATAGAAGGTATACATACCAGTAGGCCTATATTTGCACAGTGCCACCTCTACTTGGCATTGATTGAGGACGGACCACAAGTCCATATCAATAAAACATTCCAACCCTAAATAAATGTTTGATATTTGCCAAAAGTAAACAAAACAGCATTAAAGTCATTGTTAAGGATATAAGGGGCAATTGATAGAGATATATTCCTCTTTGATCTGAGGGGCAGGTTATTGTTCAAATTTGTTTCTACTTGAAATGGCCATTAAGGCACAGTCAACATAGAGAACCCTGCTTTTATAGAATAGAGTGTTTCTCAAAGTGGCCTAAAACAAAATCAAATATTTTTAATTTATTTTCAACAAAAAAGGAGATTTACGCATTTGAATTTAGAAATCTACGAATCGACGCATTCTTCTTAAATTATAATGCAGTAAACTTTAAAGCATCCACATTAAAAATTTACTAGAAATAGACCTATTCAAGCATAAGACAAATGGACTCGCATAAGACATCAATGATGTCACTATATGACAGCGCAGGTCCTATCTTTGACATCAAAATGAGGAATCAGTGTGTCTTTGGGCAACATTTCACTTGATAAAGGACTATGATTCACCAAGTATCATCTAATGGCCCCCTTATAAAATGGCAAATGTATTGGAACAATTGGTGTATTTTAGAAGTCACTCATACTTCGAAACCTGTACTGAAAACCAGACTGATCAAGTGCATGAAAAAGATACATCAAGTTCTCAAATACTTGTAACTTTGTCTTGCAGATTTAAGCAGATTATCAATCTCCCAAATAAATTATAAGCCTGAAAGTCTCCCTGAATATTCACAAACATTTCTTACTCAGAACCCTCAAACAAACCCTTTATAACTGGTTTGTACCCAATATACCCTAAACCCCATATTCTAAAATAAACTACATCTATCATATAAACACAGGATATATATTTTCTGCCACCGAGGCATAAAATAATACAGTATTTTTTTCTCATATATTTCTCATATTTCTTCTTTTAACAGGCAGTCTTGTTTATTTGATATATACCCTGTTTTTGCACTGTTCTAGCCTAGGGGTAGGCAGACAGGTGGGCCTGTTAATTCAGACAAGATTGAAAGTTTGACTTGAGATAGTCAGCCAGTCAGTCAGTCAGTCAGTCAGAAAAACAGTAGTCAGGCAGTCAGAAAGGGAATCAGCGGTCAAATTGCCACAGATAGATGGATGGATAGACAGATAGACAGATAGATAGATAGATAGATAGATAGATAGATAGATAGATAGATAGATAGATAGATAGATAGATTGATAGATCAATAGACAGATGCCTTCATAGGTAAATAGATATCATGAAAATATTCCAAATTCCATCAATTTCAATTTTTTCCTGCATATTATCTACTTTATGCTATTTATCTGAAAAAGAATGGCAAAATAATAGGCCAACAACTACTGACTACTGTAACACTAACAGCTCCTGGAGAAAAGTAAACGATACCAGCTTTCAAATTGTCAACCAATCAAAAGTCAATCTATTGAATCTACCACCACCTACAAAACCTGGCTGAACTTTTAAGTCTTACATAAGTCACGAAGTTGCAGTAGAAGTCATGAAGTTCAGTCATGAAGTTCAGTCATGAAGTTAACAGGGAAGTTCACAGGATTCTCAGAGTGGGAGAGGAGCACGATTTTCATCAGGGTGGTATCTTGCAGCCTTCATCACCCTGACCTCAAAACACCTTTTTCTCTATATTCTTTTTTATTTCTATCTTTTTTTGTCCCATTTATTATCCATCCTTCTCTTCAGTGTCTTCTCCTCTGATTTCACATGTCACTCTTTTCTTTTTCCTTTTTCTTTTTTTTTGTTTTGTTTTGTTTCTTTCTGCTACTGGTTGATTTTTGTTGAAAGTAGTGTAAAAGATCCAACTTGTTGGCTCTGTACATGAACCGAACTGAACAGTCTCACTTCAGTCATTTGTCATCAAAATAGTCAAGAAAAGTGGATGTGATCTAAACTGGGTGTTTAGACAGTAACCTGCCTCTTACTACTAGTTTAAGTTTCCATTAATCATCCAAATTAATGGATATATGGATGGATAAAGCAATCAACTCAATAAACATTATCTATCTATCTATTTTTCTATCTTTCTATCTATCTATATCTATCTGTCTATCTTTCTATCCATCTATCTTCATAAATTACAGGCCATCCAGAGGACCACACAAAAAGAGCCCCAGATAAATTTCGACTGAGAAATAGAACATCATTCAATACAATTTATTCAAAATATAGCAACAAAAAAGTTCCACAACACACAATCTGAATCAATGCCAGAACAATGCTAGAACTAATTTAGAAGATTTTCGTGACTATTTTTATGCAATGAGCTGAGAGGCATACGTTTTACATCAACACTTTTTTGGGATTCACAGTCATTCACAGAAGCTCACAAAACACGAATTAGAGTTGGAAAATTACTAGGAGGCATTTTTTACCCCTGTGGTACGCCGTATCACGATCCTGGCTCAGATGAAGCAGATAGCAGCCTTGAAGGCTAGAAATGTTTTGGGAGGAAATACTTTGCAACTCTTTTTTTCTCTTAATATATTATTTGGGTCATGACTTATCATAACAATTTCCACCATAACTTCCATAAGCATGAAGTGCATTCACAGTACCACCTGGAGTTTGTGGTCACCCTGAACTAAAAAATAGAAGCACCAAGTGAACTTTTTTTGAACTTCTAAAATCACTATGGCGCATTGGCACTGTCAGTACACATCAGAATATAATGACGTGGTACTGCCATTCTGTTTGGAGATGAAAACTGTTCAAAAATCTATCAATCTATCGAATTGATACCAACCAAAAGCACTTTTTATGGTCTCTGCCGATACTGCTTATTCTTGCAACCGATACCGAATAATATTGCTACCGACATTATCCCAATTCAAAAACCACAGATTATCGTACTAAACTGACTAGTTTTACTGTTTTAAAAGTCATATATTGTTTGTTTCTTCGGCCCAATTGTGAACCACACCGATATGAGGTATTGGAGAGATCAGTGCATCTATCGGTCTATATATCAATCTATCTATCCATTTTACTCATGAAATAATAACTCACCTGAATATGTACATCCATCCAATCCAATGATGTAGACAGTTGTGTAATATCTATTTTCCTTTTCTTGATAAAAATGTATTTCCAAATTCATAATATCATTACTGAATCATGGTACATGGACATTAAAAAAGAGAGTTAAAAAAAATCCAAGTCAAAACGTCCACTTTCAAAGCTGCCCAATCCAAAACTGAACAAAAGGTCATTTCGCCTTCTACTAAACTGACCAATGTAATTGGTCCTTTGAGGAAAAAACAACAAATTGCACTTTCTCAGTTAATTCTTACAGTAAAGAGCATTAAGGGTATCAGGTTCCAAACTTTAATTTACAAAGTCCATTCCAAAGTAGTTTTTCAGCTGAACTGTTTCAGATCACACTGACACCAAGCTAATGGAATAGGGCAGATCTAACACTAGAAGGTATTGGGTGGAAGAAATTGGAGGAATTTGGTTGAAATGAAACAGATTAAGCATTGCAACTTACCCATTATCCCATTATCAATTTCAATTTAATTTGATACTATAAAATCTCAAGAATTCTTCAAGTTTAATATGATCCAATGATAGTTTAACCAAATAATTATATTCCTGGTCAAGTCCAAACTGTCCAATCCTATCCATATCCCTTCCCTATGTTCTACTTTCGGAATAAAACAAAGTCAAAAGACTTGATAAAACCAAAACCCCCTTATCTTTATACACTTTATCAACAAAAAAACATCTACTTTTAATTTCAGATAAGATTAAATTTATGTCAGAACAAAGAAAAGGGCATTAGGAAATACATTCAAAGTGGCCTGCAGTTCCTGTGCGGTTTTGGGGTTAGAAAATAGGTCAGGGGTCACAATTTGACCCCAAATGACCTAATTACAACATTTGGTAATACTATACAGGGCACAAGAAATGTTACACATAATGATTTTTAGATTTTTTAAGTAGGGAAATAGCAGATGTTTAAAGATAGATAGATGAAGGGATGATTGGGACTTTATGTCCTGTTTTCATGCACTTGGCAGGCTAATTAGGACAGGAGGAGGATACAGCAATGAGGCAAAGGATGATTGAAACAGCTGTCCAACATTGGCCCAGGTGACCCGACAAGAGCTGGATTTGAACACGGGACCCAGTGACTGTCAGCCTAGCATCCTGCCACTTGACTTACTATAGATAGATAGATAGATAGATAGATAGATAGATAGATAGATAGATAGATAGATAGATAGATATAGATAGATAGATAGATATAGATAGATATAGATAGATAGATAGATAGATTGACGTCTTACAGGCTACAACTAGCTAGACAGGTAGATACCAAAGACACTTACAAAATATTCCAAGACATTCATTGCATTCAAATATAAATATTATTTTTTCCACTTTAACTTATTTTGACAACCGGACCACCCACCAAGTGAGAACCAGTCCCTTGAGTTTCAGAAACTTTCCTGTTAACTTTTTATCACCGATGTTGTTCTTCAGTTAAATAAAAACACATTTTTGAGGACAAAAAACCAAAACAATACCCCATCCTTGAGGATCCTTCCCACAATGCAATAGACAAAGTGACAATCAAGCCTCACTCTCAGACAGCTGCTGACAGACTGACAGACACTTCTAGTTCATGGATTTTCAAATGCTCAGAAAAATCCATACAGAGATTTACAGATTCACAGATTTGAGTGTATAATGGAAGTGGTTTACTCCTTACCGAAATCAATCAAATTGATAATAAGTCATATATCCATAAATCAATCCACACATCAATCCATATATCAATCAATCAATTTATCTATCCCTCTGTCTATCTATCTATCAATCAATTTATCTGTCTATCTATCTATCAACCAATCAAGTGAGCAATCTATCTATCTATCCTAAATTAATATAATCAAAGGATTTTCACATAATTTTCATTTTGATAAATCATTTCCACTTCATCACTCAATTATCACTTTTAACTAATCCCAACATTCTGTTGCCATGGCAATAGATAATAAACCTGCTTTATGATGAGGTCTTATCACCCACTGTCATTAATAAGTTATGCATTCTTAAAATATGTAGATAACCATCTTAAAAAATATTAATTGGTCATCCATATCAACTTAAGAATATAATAAATCACGGAAGGTTTTCCTAGTTTCTGTCAAAATCAAGGAATTCTGACCCACACAGGGACTAATTTTGTAAGAGGCAGTCAAAATAGATTTAAAAGTGTGCATTTGACTTCAAAAAGTGTCATGTATTTTTATTTTTTTTTCATTCACTGAAAAACCAACAAGCAATTTCTCAAATCGCCATGTCTATCTTAAACACCATCAATTTACAAAATGTCATGGGGGTCAATAGGACTACTGGGGATGCAAAAAATATTGCGAATAAAACAAAATATTCCAAAATTACATTTTGGAATATATATTATATTCTTTCTTTTTCTCCTTTTTCATTTTTTTTTCACTTATGTATTTTTTCTTTAAACCTTTCCCTTCTACTTCAAAAACCAATTTTCAGGGCAATTAAACTTATTGAGAGAGTTTAAAAACCAGAAAAACTTTTGGTAAAAAATATAAAATGCCCCTTTTCATCACTTTACGCGGTTTAAAATCAAGAATAATACTAAACGCTCAACGAGTGATGTCCCAACTTACTCTCAACCATTACGATATTTAAAATGTCAAATTTAAGATTTTAAAATGTTTGAATTTTTTACAGTAATTACAAATTTCGAAAACATCTGCTTCGGAAATTAGTTCAATATAAAACAGTTTCAACAGACGTGACTTCTATCATCATCAAAGTATCATGTTCATTTATCACATACTGCACATGATTTCCATTGAATTAAAAAAAGTTCTTTTTTTTTTACGAAAAATTTCAATGTGCCATTCCTAAAAGAACCAATTAAGAGATTTGAACCTTTTAAGTTGTCAATCATGTCAGGAAGATTGAGGTTTTGCATCCTGTATTTATGTATTTGGTAGGCTAATTAGCACAGGAGGACCACACAGCGACGCGCAGGATGATAGAAAATGCCATCCAACAGAGGTCCTGGTGACTCCATTAGAGCGGGAATCGAACCCAAGACCTACCATGAGGAAAATATTTGAAAATATTTCAAAAGGACTAAATGAATTTATAAGTTTCATAACCAAGGTTTCATCCTGCGCCATGAGTGTATCCGCCACATCACCATGGCAACTATCAGCCCTATCAACCCTAATCAGTGCAAAAATTCAGGACATAAAGCTCTATCACCCATCTCGCCCCTCATGCCATCCATCAACCCTGATGAGTGCCAAAAACCACCAAAGAGGGCTGCACAGCTTACACTATTCCAATAGAAATCCATACCTGATATAAGAGCTCATATGTTTCCATCAGTGGCAGATGTTCAGTATACCACAGGCAAAAGTTACAAGAGATTTTTTTTTTCTCATTTTTTATGACTCCTCTTTTTTAATCTGATATTATACAGTCTAATACTGCTACAGACAGTCTGGAATGAAATGACTTTGAAAAAAAAAAAAAACAGAAAACAAGAGAACCAAAAAATTGCCCCTAAAAACTGGAGAAAGAAAAAGATTCCATTCACCTAGACTAGCCTGACCTCTAGTGGGAATTTGATCAAGAAAAAGTTGCTAGGTTGGACTAAAATCTTACTATTTCCAGGACCTCATAATATTTTCAACATAGAAATTTAGTATAAAAAAACTTGCGAAAAAGAAACTTATGACCAGGGCAGTCGGAGTCGTGGAGTCTGAGGTTTTGGCTGGAGTGGGAGTGGGAGTCGTAAATAAAATTGACTCCTGACTCCTGAAACTAATTAATATAATCCACAAAACCAAGTTTCGAAAATGTTTAATGTGTCGCAAAATTTACACTTCAGCAAAGCCTTCAGTGATTAAGTCAGACACACCCACAAAGCTGACCAATGAACAGACCCTCAAACATGTTATGCAAATGAGGCCGATTTCACTATTACGCACTTTCCTGTAAGGGTTACGGGTGTGATTCTTATATGAGTAGATAGGTCTCTTCAAGACCTTTAAAATGATGTATCATACGTCTCTGAGGAGTCAATAGTTGCTTCGCAAATTGCCGGTAAACTTTCGAAGTGGAGAGAAATGCTGCACGCTGATTGGTCAAGACGCTCGTGACGCAAATCTATGATAATGCAGCGTTCCTGAGAGATTCGTCTAGGGTAGATTCTCTGGGTGAAAATTTACAAAAAATTCCTAAAGAAGTATTCATTTACAAAATCCCATGATACATTGTAGAATGACTTTTTTTCCCCTGTTAACCATGTAATATTTGTGTGCAATAATGTCGAGAGTCGGAGTCTTTATTACGGAGACCTAAGGAGTCGGGAGTCCGAGGCAGTTCACTAAATACCCAACTCCAAAGCCCTGCTTATGACTTGTCTCATCAATTCATTACATTCAATTTTTTTTAATTTATAGAAATCGAACGCTGCCTCTGCTCTGAGCAAAGTCCTGAACACTCGCAAGGTTTGATTGATGAGATGGGAGAGAGAGCAGGAGCGGGAGTCCTCAATATTTTACTAATTCACCCCACGCAAGGAATCTTTTACATGCCTATCAGAGGCACTGTTAGAAGGGGCTGCTAAAGCTATATCAATGCCTATTGCAAACTCAATTGAATTTTTTATGTATTTCATAGGCCAAGCAGCCAAACTCAGGAACATCTTGCAGATTCATAGCCTTATCACGTCATCATTATGTCTGCCTCTGACAACTACCATTCAGATCAGTGGCATCAAGATTTTCTGCAACAATATCCTAAAACATACATTGTCCACTAGGGGCAGCACCTTCCAGTGCAAAATTGACACCAGGGGAGACACTAGTTGCACCAAGAACAGAAAGATTCTCAGATACCAGCTGAGCTGAGCTTGCTACCAGCATAGCAGCACCCCAGATGCAGATCCAGGCATATTCATTCACTGAATTGTGTCAAAATACAGCTACAGCAATTCATCTAAGCCTAATAACAGCCCCAACAGTTCGTCAAATGCAATTATATGGAAAATTGATAGCAGGAAATTGTCTGCTAAATGCTACTAAGTAGTACTACTACGCCTGAGTGACCTAAAACCAGTCTCTTACTAAATTCATTACTTCGTATATTTACAATTTGAGTTGCATAGGGTTTCAATTAATAGATGGATACAGCTAATTTTCAATTTTTGACACATGTATACAAATGTATAGAAAGACACAGCAAATTTTGGAGTTCGGAAATAGTTTCATCCTCTAACCAGTTACCTAGCAACTTCGCAAGACAGAAAACCGTCAACGGCAAAATTTTCAGGAACTCATAAAAAGGTCATAAACTAACAAATGTGACACACAAAACTCCCTCAATAAATTTCCATAACTCATGTCAAAAGAAGAACCCACAGGTTACAAAACAAATCTAGACAATCACAATATAAACAGAGATCAGCGGTAACCAAAACACAAGTTGAAGTTGCTAATTGATCTATAAATAGAATATAGTTCATATTTAACTCACCAGGAGTAGACTGGGGTGCTTCTGCCTCGGCTTGTTGAATTGGGCGAGTGGAGTCGCGGCCGGGATGATATCGGAAGTAGTTTGAACGACCCAGGCACACCATACAACCTGGAACAAAAGAATAACATTTAAAGTTGCGCATAAAAAATATTACCTCACTAAATGATAATCAGGTTATTTCATCATTAATCGTTTGAAGACTTATCTTCTTATACTATTATCTATCTATACTCTACACATCTATCAGTCTATCCATTAATCTATCTTTTTAATTGACAATTTGATCTTCCCTATATATAAATGATCGATTGACCTATTTATCAATCATGATCATTCAGAGATTTGTTCCATATATAATGTATCCATCATTTGTTGATTTTTTTGTCTAAATCTCTATTCTCTATCTACCTGCCTATCAACCCTCATCATCTGTCTATCTCCCTTTATTCCTATCTATCTGCCTTTATTCCTATCTATCTGCCTTTATTCCTATCTATCTGCCTTTATTCCTATCTATCTGCGTTTATTCCTATCTATCTGCCTTTTATTCCTATCTATATGCCTTTATTCCTGTCTATCTGCCTTTATTCCTATCTATCTGCGTTTATTCCTATCTATCTGCCTTTATTCCTATCTATCTGCCTTTATTCCTATCTATCTCCCTTTATTCTTGTCCACCTACCTTCTTCATGATCCGACGGTCAGTGTGTACAGTGTCACAATTTGTTTCATTAGCACACATAAAAGAAAAGCCTAAATCCTAAGATTCCTAATGTATAAATTATCCACAGACATCCAGATACATGTAATTCAACCAGTTGAAGTCTTTTAGACAAGAGCAAACAGTATCACTTCGTCAGAAGAGAGGAAAAACAATATTACAAAACAACCAATTTTAAGAATTTCGGAAGTAAAAGACAACTTGACAACTTTTTGAAAGGTTCTAGATCAGATATCAGACACAAAATGTCTTCCAATACTAAACATTCCAAAAAAAAGTTCCAATTCTATCAACAACAGATCATGTGCATATCAACTTTCAAGATTCAGGAGAGAGATGTCAATTTCTTCAAAAACATTTATGAAACGAATACAACAGCACCACAAAATAGTAGAAATTGCTTTTGGGCAAATCAATGAGACAATGACCGTATTTAAGTTACACATATGTACATAAAAATAAATTCTTCATTATGAAAATGATGAAAAACCTTTCAAATGAGTTCATAGTCAAAATTTCATACTCCCTATTAAAACAATATCCTTGGTGACTCCTCAGGATCATGAGACTCGACTTGAGCAATAAACCAAACTTTTAGATCCTGTCATCATCCTAGAAATGAAGTTTTTTAAAGATCTTTTGGAACCTGTGTTTCCATGGCAACACATGTCAACAGCATTTCCTGCTTGGCAACAGCAACAAGCTGTGTTGCCATAGCAATGGCTTCTAACAAATCAGTAAAGTTTGTAGGCACCACTGGCTACGAGACAGGAAGTTGTTAAGTTGTACCATGGGGTAAAATGTTTTGAAGAGGAGTTTGCAAAACATTGGGGGAAAAACTAAAATTCAACAATATCATATTGAAGGTGAGAAAATAAGGCCACACATAATTGATCTTTAGCTTCTCGGATCCTCTCAAGGCACTTTTTCTAGGGTCGGTCGGTAGGACAAAAAAAAAAGGTGAAAAAAATTTTTTTATAATGTCAAAAAAAAAAAATTTTTTTTCCATCGGCAGGAAATCTGTTGTGTTGGCGGGTCCGCGAAGCTAAGAATCAATTATGTGTTGCCTAAATGTGATAATCTTAAAGTACACTTCAGCGAATGGGGCATATCACACGCCAATGTCACCGCTTGTGTCACATGTATCATTTTCAGAGATAAATTGATCATAGAAATTTATGTAAAAGACGGTCCTCGACCTGCAGTAAGTCATGTCACCAAATTTTTTGAAACACTGAAAAGTGATCGCGCCTATTGCCTTCGCTGTAAAATCAATACAAAGGACAGATTTGGAGACAAGTTGTGACTGCAATATGACATAGAAACTTTTGTAATGGCCAAAGTATTCTCCCTGCCAGTCCACAGTTTCCTGAGGGCTGAAAGGTTCCCAAAATACTGTCATAAAATAGTGCAAAAATAACGGGAGAAAAAAGTAAATGAAATATACAATTATATAAATACATTTTATAATTCAGATAAATAGGAACTAACCTAATTACAGTCTACAATACTTTTAGTTCTCACACATGTGTCTCAATTATATATATAGTATCACTTTACCCTAATCTTAACTTCTTATCTCATCTTAATCACAACATGCTTTATCTGAGTGCCACCTAACTTTAATCTGCAGTGCAGGGTTCTGTTCTATGTCAATAAAGATCCTGGCTTTTTTGGGAAGCTTTTTTTCTTCCAGAAGCATGTTAAAAAGAAATAGCAAGAAATGAGGTTGGGTTATCAACAATGATGTTTTGACATTAATCAAGTATGCTGTGACTCTGCTTAACAATGGGAAAGATATTTTGTACATTTAAAGAATTTAGGCTAACTAAAAAGTGACTTTTATTTACTACAACCTCAAGGATAAATATTCAAAATCTCAAGGAAATCTGAAGAAAATTTCACCAAAGTCACCAAGAGCGAGAAATTTTCATTAGTC
Organism: Platynereis dumerilii; assembly: GCA_026936325.1. Taxonomy (NCBI): domain Eukaryota; kingdom Metazoa; phylum Annelida; class Polychaeta; order Phyllodocida; family Nereididae; genus Platynereis; species Platynereis dumerilii. The sequence goes on along the minus strand of JAPTHN010000004.1, from coordinate 62,819,415 downwards.
AAGAAAATAACAATTTTCTAAACTTCTCAAGAAAATCTGTCAATGTCAATGATCCACCCAGAGAATCTGTGCTGGAGTGCAATGATCAAGAAATTAATTCAATAATCTAAAACCTCATTCATGAATATCTCAATGTCATGGAAATCAAAATTTCTCATGAAAATCTCAACAATCTTACAAATCTCTTGGGAATCTCTTGGGAATCTCTTGGAAATCTCAAGAAGTACCGACACTCTTAAAATAATTACATAAAGGCGCTTGTCATGACACACAAAATTCAGAAATCTCCAGAGTAAGAGAATGGAGGAGAAGAAACTTCCGGCGGAAGTGCATGCTTCAATGTGTTCTGTTGCTATGACAACAAAAACAGACAGAAGTCCCAAGAAATGTGAATACCAGACAGTGTTCCTTTGTTTATTTTTCTTTGTTTATTTGCTAGCAGTTAAAAGCCTCTAAAATACTTCCAAATTCCTCTGCACAGAAATATGGGCTTTGTAATCTTTGGTCTGTTGAAAAAACTCTTTGTTGGGATGGATGGTTGGTTGGCGCTTTACATTCTGTATTTTGAAAAGCACTTGGTGCGCTAATCAGGACAGGAGGAGGACGAAACAGAAATTAGGCGAAGCCTCTAACTACGAATGAATACAATGTAGATATAGCCAGGGCCAGAAAAAAATTTGAATTTCCAGGCAATTTGATTAAGTATGACCAAATTTCCCATGAGTGCTTGCGTATCAAGTGACTACTTCCAAGTCAGAAATTTGGACCTTTCTTTTAAAAATTTCCAGTGAAATTCAGAAATTCCAAGGCAATGACATGCCCAAATTCCCTTCTTTTTCCAGCCATGGATCATACAGTGGTCATCATACAGGTGACCCGACTCAAACTAGAGATAGAACTGAACTAAACCAGTTTAAAACCACCCTCAACCTCCTCCCCCGAATGAATCCAGGAAGAACGTTTTTAATTTGTGGCTGATCCACAAATCAGCATGTAACAAGAATCAGTGGATCAAACATGTTAATCTGTCTTTCTAGCCTATCTATCAATCTCACATAGCTTTTGGTCTTGGTGTACCAGGTATACACACCCTAATTCTCCTCATCATCAAAGAACTTCATTTGACCTTGACCTTTGACCTGAATGATGACCTAAATAGCACTAGTCACATGACTAGACTAGTCTAGCCTATAAGTTACCCCATGCCACTGAGGATCCCACATGCATTAGGAAATCTTGTAAAACTCAGTGTGTTGATAAACAACTAACAAATACCAGCTGGTTCCAGTAGCTATACTAGCTATCTATCCCTATCTTAGTACTTATCCTGGACACTATTTGGCTATCTATCATGTATACAGACAGACATACAACTAAATAGCATTTAAGGAATTACACCACAAATCAGTCAGATGACTAATAGACTATCGCAATGTTTACAAAATGTCAAACAGCCACAGGAGGCGAACATCAGCTGTAAAGCCGCAATCTGAATTGCAATTCAGAATCGGGTGAATTTCAGGTGATCCTAATCAAGTCTGTATTGAACCTCCAAAGAGGACATGGAATAGAAAAAAGTAAAATATTGCATTCTCTCACAATCGCTCATCTTCTCTCGTGATCTTTCGGCTTTCAGGTCGCGATAGTCTTTGCGAAGGAATACACAGGATCGCGGCGGAACACAAAAGATCACAAAGGAACACGATAGTCTTTCTGATAGAATTCCAAAGATCGCGAGGGAACACGAAAGATCAAGAGGTAATACAATAATCGTCAGGGAACGTGAGAGAGCATGTTAATCAGCGGAGGGAGGGAATGCAATAATTTTTAATTTTTAGTCCATGTCCTCTTAGGAAGTCCGTAAGGTTGTGCTACGGAGAAAGTAAATTCCCGTCTCCCTCAACTACAACTTGAACTACCAGAACCAGTTCCCATAGTTGGCAGCCACTTAAAAACATAAAACCACAACTAAAACTAAAACAATTGACTGTTAAATGTGTAAGTAGACAATGTAGACATAGTCAAGTGGACTATACAAGCACTAAGCATAAATTCACTAGCTTTGTACACAAAGGGTTAACCGGACAGATGGCTAACATTTGCTTTTAACCCTTGAACCACAACTAGTGCAAAGTGTTTCTCTTAAAACATAGAAATACTGAAAGAAATTTCTCAGTAATTACAGTGAGATTACACAACTGATTAAAGTATGTTTACAGGAAATACCATAGAATTGTTAGGATTTTCATTTGCACGAGAAAATTTTTTTTCATCATAGAACTTGGTCGCATAGGATCGCCTTGTGTGAACCCTATCCTTGACAAAGTATGACACTGGATTTTGAAATTATCTGACACTGTCAATGACTTATTTTCATAAAATATAATTATAATTTTCTATTTTTCCATTGAAAATTGTAAGTTACTTAAATTTAAGTCCATCAAATTAGGTGACATCAGGTTGCTATGGTAACCATGTGTAGATTTGGTCACCATGGTAACAGATTTGCTCAGATAATTTCTATGGGAACTGAAACAGTATATCTGCAGATTTGAGGCCTTCTCAGCACCTCTACATGTGATAAATATTGACACTGAACTACTGTAACAGCCACCCCGTATTGTAAGACCACCCTGAATTCCACTGCTTGGACACGGAGCTGTCTTTTCGCAGGCTATTTCGAACGATTTTAAGTCAAGACAAGTGAGCTGCACTGATAAGCCTGTATCCCTTGTTCTGCAGATTTCAATATCTTGGATATAATCCGACCAATCCAAAAAGTTTCCCTTGGGATTTTGGTTTTATTATAAATAACCCATCAAAATGTTTTAACTTCCCACTTTTTAAAAAATTTCCCGCCAAAACGTCTATTGCGGCAGACTTCCACTGACAAATTGAACGGACGTCCATATCAAAACACCCCCCCCTCCCCCCCAATGGTCGAAATAGCCCATGTCATTATGGGGGGGGGGGGGGGTCAGTCAGTGGCAAGGCCCGAAGTGTCGGAATTAGCTTATGAGGCTGGGAGGTTCGCGGGCCGGTGGAGGCCGCCAGAAAGAGAGGGGATTCAGAAAGGACTACATGTACTCTGAAACGATTTCTGAGTGTTTTAAGCATGTATTATCTCAGAAAATTACTTTTGAAAACCGGTTTGGGAGTTTTGCCCGAGGGGGTACTAACTCTTCACACGCGTTTCAAGGGGGGTATTAATTTTAGACAACACTTCCAAGGGGGTAAGAACTTTTAACAAAGAAAATTTTTTATACAACACGCATAAACTCACTTTATCTAGACTTTTTTCCGCGCAAAAGTCCCTGAAATGATGGAATCTGTACGCGTGACCTTGTGTAACAGTATACGTGTGTATTGCTATGTACGTCGAGGGGGGTACTAAAAATACGCATGAAACCTAAGGGTGGGGCCCTAAAAATCCACATGAAACTTAAGGGGGATATCAATTTTTGACAGGAAGTTCCAGCAAAACTCCCACCCTCCCCCCAGTCATAAATTCTGAACGGTCCCTTATACACTTCCGTTAACATTAGAAACTTTTATAGAAATTTGTAAGAGATACCTACAACCATTATCCATAGGGTTAATGTGTGTCCATGTTACGAGTCCTCCGTTGTATTAATCAAAATAATTTTGTAGAAAATTAGAGTTACCGAGATTTGTAATGGCGTAGAAATCAGAAAACTTGAGAAAAGTGAATGTTTGTCCAATTACACACTTCCAAAATGAAATTGATAAATTTTTTTGAACACATAAAAAGTTGATGGTCTTGGTCAAACTCTGACTGCACAAGAAGCCCAACGATCCCAATGATTATGATCCCAACAGTGAAAACGATAGGCAGGGTCAAATTCATATAATAATTTGTACATCACGTAAAACCCAAGAATGGAGTAGGAATTGTTACATATAACAATTATACGGCTGACATCATTATAAAATTTAATGTCTTTAAGTTTTGTTGTCAAGCCAGTCAAACACATTTCTCTCACGGCTCAGTGTCTTATGTCTAAGACCATCAGGTCAGTGGCGGCGGCGGACAACATTCATTGAGGTACTGATATTGAGAAATCAGTCCTCAGAATTCCTCCGCCTTCTATTTTCTCTGAGCAACACATAACATGGCAAAATAACGGGACAATAATCTGTATCGAACGCGAAGTCAGTTTTTAAAACCATTCGTTGCAATGCCACTAACGAAAATTTTAAAATTTGCAATGTCACAAATCAGTTATATAAGTCTGTTCAATAAATTTCTTAGTAATTATAGTGAGTATAGTCCCCGTGCAATTCCTTGGGGAAATAAGTCATCCGAGTTTAACCCATCCTCAAAATGTCAGCAGCTATGTGCAGCCACAGTGCATTGCTTATGAGCCATCTCCAGCTTTTGTCAATAACTTTCTCTTTTCTTCTTACAGCATAACCTTGGCTGGAAGAAAATGCAGAAAATAGGCGAAACAATCAGGAGATGGGAGAAAATATCACTGTAGAAATGGAGTCAACCACTGTTGAAATGGACTTGAGCGCCGTTAAGATGGAATAATCATTGTTGAAATTGAGTAAACTGCCGTTGAAATGGAGTATATCACTGTTGAAATGGACTTAATCACTGTTGAATTGTACTAAATCACTGTTGAAATGGAGTATATCACTGTAGAAATGGAGAAATCGCTGTTTAATCAGATTAAATCACTGTTGAAATGGACTTAATCACTGTTGAAATGGAGTATATCACTGTTGAAACGGACTTAATCACTGTTGAAATGGACTTAATCACTGTTGAAATGGATTAAATCACTGTTGAAATGGACCAGATCACTGTTGAAATGGACTAAATCACTGTTGAATCAGATTAAATCACTGTTGAGATGAGCAAATCACTGCTGAAATGTATTAACTCACTTGAAATGGAGAAAATCACTGTTGAAAACAGTAGGCCTAAGCCACAGTCGAAATGGAGTCAATCACTTTGATATGAAGTCAATCACGAAAATCCAGGAAATTGCGTTTGAAACGTAGAAAAGTAGGAAGCAGTAAGCGTAGCATCCGTTCGAAAGAGAGAGAGGTTGTGGAACGCAAAGAAAAGTTGCTCAAAAGTTAAGAGGTGATTTTTAGAGGCCATATGTCTAGTTCTGGCTGGCAGCTCCAGTAAGTGCCAGCATAATGGGGTGAACAGGGGCGGATCCACACTCACAACAAAGGGGGGTGTAGCTGCTCACAAAATGGAGTATTGATATAAAGCCCATGATCGACAGGGGCGGATCCACTCACAACAGGGAGGGGGATTGGATTGGAGGTTTTTTTAAATATGAAACACGGAAGAGTATATAAATATCATTTTATCAGTTGGTATTAACTATTGGTACTATGGGGCAACCAGGGGCGGACCCACTCTCAAACTAGTAGGGCATAAGCTTGTATAAACTACACTAGTAGACTAGCACAGTTTTGCGTAAAGAATATTTGGTGCCAAAACCATGTTTGTACAATACTTCATGGGTGGTATTTGGTACCCTTGTCAATACTACCAATCGAAATCAATTAGTCTGTCTTTTATATATAATAATAAGAGCATTTCCCAACTGAATAAGTTCATAATTTACCTTTCTTCACTCCCTGATTCACCAGATACTTCCACTATGAGTGACTAGCCCTTGTTCTCAATGGAGTCAATGCTCTTGCTATGGATAATCAACCCTTACCCTCATTACATCCCACTACACCCCCCCCCCCCCCAAATACTCCCAGATGCTAGACATTGCTGGTTTCAGTGCACCATCAGTCTCCTCTTCCATCTCCTTCAGCACACCTGGACTAAATGTCTGGTGCAACCAAATCCCCCTGAGGTACACCATGTCCATTGCATAATACAGGGAACTGCAGGGCAGGATGACTCACTGATGGACATGGGAGCTTCCTCAGGATCTTCTGTTGTCTGTCAGTGTGTCTGTCCAACTGTCTATAGTTATCAGCCTAACCCACAGCATTTACTTCAATCAAGAAATCAATCTTTCTGTCTCCCCGGTATCTAACTATCAATCAATATATTTATCTATCTATCTATCTTGCCATCTATCTTTCCATCTATCTATCTATCTATCTATCTATCTATCTATCAACAATCTACCATTCTATCTGTCAATCTTCTATATATCAATCTATCTATCAACCTTCTATCTGTCTTTCTATCTGTCTATCCATCTATCAAACTATCCGTCAATCTACCTCAAGACTATCTATCAATCTATCTATTACCAATCTATCTACCAATATATCAATCAAATCTGTATGTCTATCAATCTATCTATCTATCAATCTACAATGCACCAATCTATCAACTTATCTATATAATAATAATAATAATATATCTATCTATCGGTCTATGTTTGTCTCTATCAATCTACCTGTCAATATATTTATCTACTTATCTACTATCGGAGTTGTACTCCCACTTAATTGCAGGTAGAGGGTTTTAAAATTAGCTCATTTCACAGCACTCTCTGAGTCTCCGTTTCCAATAACGGAGTCCTAATTTGGATTTCTGTTCCGTCCAGATCACCTTGACTTACGTTGGACTGCAGTTTCATCCTTCGCCTCATGCTTTGTCCTCCCCATGTCCTCAATAGCCAGCTAAGTGAATATAATAAATATGGGACACAAATCCCTAACCATCCATCCATCCATACACTACCTCATTGCAGATTCCTGGTTAAAATTCCAACAAAAATCGCATTGATTCATTCAGAACTTTTTTTCTGTCCCAAAAAAAAAAATCCCTTTAGTTGAAGTAGGCAGATGTCAAGACCTGGGTCTTGCTGTGCTTTGTGGTATGTTGTATTTTCTCCCTAATGCATGGCTTTTAACCTAAGGGGCGAAATGCAAGGGGTTTCTGTTGTTGTTTGGCATTCTTTGGTAGTTTAGGTAGGGCCTAATGAAGGTTATTTTTTCCTTCACTATTTTTTGAGTCTGTACCATATTTTACTGAAAAATAGTGACTGCTTCTGATTAAGGACCTCTATCGTACCAGCGCCGCCTATGGAGATGAGGTGAAATTGAAGATTTAATGATTTTTAAAATCTCGTATAAGGACCTTCCTCAAATAACCATTAGGGATCAAGATTAAAGCATTACATCCCGTATTTATGCACTTGTCAGGCTAATTGAGACGGAGGACACAGAAATGAGGCAAAGGATGATTGAAACTGCTGTCCAGCATAAGTCCAAGCGACCCAGCCTGGGCAGGAATCGAACCCGGGACCATCATTCTTCCAACCAAAGTTCCAACTGAGCTAACTCTCCCCAATCGATAAAGTTGGGACTTAAGAAATAAGCGCCACAGCCTTTAATTCAGCAATATGGTATATAGTTTTCTTTGTTGTTTTTTTATCAATGTGTGTTTTTTAAAATGAATGGTAACCTACAAACCCCTGTTCCTCAGTATACTGCACCCATGGGGTGAGAAAACAATAGGGAAATGTAGAGAAAATAGAACCCAAATCATAACACATTATGTAAACATGACTGAAGGAAAAGGCAAGAACATATCTGATGCTGAAAAATATACCACTCAAATATCAGACCACAGCAGTTCATAGTATATTACTCTTTTTACATTATATGCAAGTCTTACAACTGTATATATATATACAAAGAATACTTTATATTTATTGTTCACATTTAATGGTTAAAAAACAAGAATCTATTGATTCAAGACAGGGAGATTCTGGTTATTATCTGGATAGCCAGGTTTGGATGGATGGATGCATGATTGGGGCTCTATGTCCTGTATTTATGCACTTGATAAGCTAAGGAGGACACGGCAATGAGGTAAAGGATGTTTGAAACAGTCGTCCAACATAGGCCCAGATGGTCTTGCAAGAGCTTGATTCGAACCCTGGACCCAGCGATTGGCAGCCCAGCACGCCGCCACCAGACCAACCCTCCCCCCATAAGACTGTTTAAAAGTCTTGTAACTAAAAATGTGTATATGGAATACATGAATATGTATAGGCCTATATATAATGAAGTAACGAGAAGTTAAATTAAAGAAGAATCTGATGATTCTAGACAAAGGTGAGATTCTGAAGATTACCTGGTTGGTCAGAGTATTAATCTATCGCTGCCTGGTGTGTGTATCAGGGCTTTGGAGTCGGGTAGTTAGTGAACCGACTCCCGACTCCTTTGCCTTTCTGAAAAGCGACTCCGACTCCTTAGGTCTCCTGAATTATGACTCCGACTCCCGACTCCGCTTATCGGCATTATTGCACACATATATTACATGGTTATAATTATAGCAGGGAGAAAAAAATAATTCTACTAAGTTTTCATAGGATTCTGCACATGAAAACTTGTTTAGTAAGTTAAGTGTAAAATTTTGCTAAATATGTTTTTGTAAATTATATTAATAATTTTTAGGAGTCAGGAGTCACCAGTTTAATTTTCGACTCCGACTCCACCTGAAAATCAAAGTTCAACTCCGACTCCATCCAAAATCCTCCGACTCCACGACTCCGACTCCAAAGCCCTGGTGTGAATAAACTATAAGGTCTCTCATTCTAAGGTCTGCGTACTTTCTCAACATCAAAAATTCTCCTTGCTTATAAACTTCAAAATTTTATCACCATGAAAAGATTAAATAAAAGTTGACTTTCATGTATCAACACCTTCTGGGTCTTCCTTCAATATAGGTTATTCGAGAAAAAGATTTTAGAGATAAGACTATATTTTACCTATCACGTCAGAAAAGATTTTAAAATATTGCATTTTACTTTAAATTGACTGTTGAAAGGGAGAGCCACGATAAAATTTTATCAACTATATCTCCGACCAAGTTCAGACCGATTCAAAGTAAAATATGAGTGGATCACATTTCTTCAAAAGGTTTTGCCCGGAAAAAGTGTGATAATATCACAACAAAGCCTCACTAAAATCAGTGTCTATGTTGTACAGAAAAATCTCACATATGGAGCATAAATTGGTAAATATTCTATCCAATACTCTGCCTATCTATCTATTTATCTATATATCTATCTATCTATCTATCTATCTATCAATCAATCAATCAGTAATGTATCTATCTATCTATCTATCTATCTATCTGTTAGCTTTGTTGGTAATGCCCTGGGCTCCAAACACCAGGGTCCTGGGTCCGCATCCTACTCCGGCTGTGTCACCTCCATCCATGTTGGACAACAGTCTCAATCATCCTTTGCCTCATTGATGTGTGCTTCCTCCTGTCCGCATTAGCCTATTAAGCTAACAAGTGCATAAATACATGACATAAAACCATCAATCCATCCATCTGTCTGCATTTAATCTATTTATCTATCAATCTATCTATCAAGATCATACATTTCACTATCAACACCATTCAGTGAATTTCAATGGGCACATTTGTCGAAGTATACTTGAAGCACACATCGTTTGACCCCATGCATATATGTACCCAGCTTGTATACTTTGGGAGGTCTGTGTACTGCTCCAGGCTTAAGAATACATTATGGACTACTGTGTATATCCATTCATTCATTCATTCATTCATTCATTCATTCATTCATTCATTCATTCATTGTATAATCACACTTATGAGCAATTTTATTTACTCTTAGGATATCTGTCAATTTATCAGTCTTAAAATGACTATAAAATGACAAGCTTGTCAAGAATCAAACACAGATTTGACAGAGCTCCTATGGAGTCAGTCGGATAGATAGAATATGATGGACAGATTTGGATGGATGGATCAAAAGGGCTTAAAATCCTGTATAAATTTTTGCGATTGCTAGGCTAATCAGGACAGGAAGAGGACACAGCAATGAGGCGAAGGATGATTGAAACAGCCTTCCAACGTTATGAACATTGGCCCAGGTGACCCTGCAAGAGCTGGATTCGAACCCTGGACCCAGCGATTGGCAGTCTACCACGCTACCAGTAGACCAACCCTCCCCCGTCTACCCTCACGAGCAACAAAAGCTTTCCTCTGAAACTTCACCGTCAATTTAAACCCCTCCCACATGAACTTTTACATCCAATCCCCCTCTCTAAATACAATTTCTCCATTCTTAACCATTTTGACATGGACAATAAACAGTAGTATTGACTCCACGATATGTCATCTAATATGAAGAAATGCTATTAAAGTATAATACATAATACGGTGCCATCACATCTCCACACGTGACCACGCATGGCATTCTGGGATTGAGGAGCGCAAATTGTACAAGCACAGAACTGAAGAATATTGAAGTAACTCCAATTTAGTAGCAGAACTGAATCAAAGTTATGTTGTCTCAAATTGTCGGCATGTGTGACACTGCGTCTGGGTTTGATAAATTAGTTTTTTTCTCATCTTTATTATTCCCCGTACAAAGGAAGGGATTATGTGCCATAGTGATTGACTCAGATGGACTCGCAATGTTACCGAGTGTCTTTGCTATTTTGCAAAAAACTGATGAACAGATTTACTTGAAATTTTGTAAACTGTTTCTCTAAGACACTCACACAAACCGGTTAAATTTTGGCTTCACTATGTCTTCTCAGCATTGAGTAGAAAAAAATGTAATGTGAGTCTTTACCATTAAAGAAAATACTACAGATTTACATGAAACATAATAGCGTTTTTAAAATGTGCCATGCACTGCCATCAATACAAATACATTTCAATCACAGAACTATATGATCTACCCAACAAAGTGACCACACACATAGCATTCTATTAATACAATTTCAGTATTTCACAGATATTTTTTCAAGTTTGGGGGATACAATCTCACAAATTTGCTTGTAAAGAAGTTAGTTCACCAAAAATGTCAATTATTTCAGTGCACATGTGTAATTAGACATATTTCCTACATATCCTCTTCAAATGTTTTTCTCTAAACAGTGGGGGTTTTAAAATATTTCCAAAAACAGACGAAACTCAAACATTTGTTTACTATGATACAATTCTTGACTCTAACAATGGAGCAGTGTCTGGACTCACCTGTAGAACACATGGCTGACAGTGGGGTAATCCTATGTTCTCCTTTGACAACATTTATACATATGTATAATATCTTACATACATATTACAAGGCAGAATTCTTCAGAATTCTTTAGAGACACTACACTGTCCAATGTGGCAATGTCCAATGTGGCAATGTCCATATGTAAATTTATATATATTTACATATATATGGTGAATAATCTGAATGTCAAAAATTTTCACCCAGATGTCAAATTTTTAATTTTCACCTTTGATAAAATATAACAATACATCTGTATTTAAAAATATATCGCAGGACAGTACTATTCAAGATACAAAATAGCGAATAGGTTTAGTTATTCAGTTTATATGTGACAAAAATATTCACTAAATGTCACACGTTTTTATGCACATAGTTAGTGCAACACTCAAATTTACGATTTCCACATAGTGATAAATTGTAACAAAATGTATCTGTTGCCATAGCAACAGCTAATTCCAATTATTCCACAAATGACCAGCATTCAAAATTCATGCTTTCTACTGCTTCACAATAATAGTAACCCACGGTGTATCAAATAGCAAATAATTGTCAGTTTAATAGACCTTTAAATTGTGAATCCAGAAAATTATAGGGTCAGTAACATAATAGGACAGACTCCATCAATCAAAATAAAGTCCACATTCTGTGAGATTTCACTCAATCATTTGAATTTCAAGTAAATAGTCTTAAGGATAAATGATTGTATTGTGATTTTGCTGGGGGCTAGATTTCATTCACACTTTAAATTGTGAAAATTATGTTCATATTTCAACAATTGTTCTGTAAATTGATGTTTATATACAAATTTATCATATTGGTAATTTTGTTGGTCTAAATATGCATTATCCATTTAAAATTTGGTGGAAAACTATATTGACTAAAAATAATGTCTGCAATGATTGGAGGTATACATCTCCCATTGTCATGATATTATTCGTCAACGCTCCGTAATAACAATATGATATACATCCCACATCATCTTTTTGATATGATTATATCCATTTGCAACTTTTCTTTATGGCATACAAAAGGAATGCAATAATGTCAATGTAATGAAGCTCTGTTACTACCCAAAATAATAAATTCATGGATAATTCTTCAAAAATTCAATAAATAATCATTCAAATAAGTTCAAGAAATTACTTTCTTGATTTCAAATTGACTCCTTTATCTAACACTCCTGTCCAAATGTAAGACTGTTGATAAAATATCCAATTGCTGTCAGTCATTCAAATCTTGCATGCATGTCTATATTCCAAATGATTATCAATTGTGTATGTATCTCAACCAATTTGTCTATATTCCACTGCATTTGTTCACTTGTGGTTGTATCAGACTCTCAGTAACTCCTTTTATCTGTTTGTCTGTCTCTGTCTATCTAGCTGTCTATCTCAGTGATAGTCTGTCCATGCAGTGAGCATGTCAACTCTACTGAATATCTCCAGAACTATATCAACAATGAACAAACACAGGCAAACTACCAATACATAGGCCCCTGTGTTCTGGCCTCTGTATTTTATGCATACCGTATATTCCCGAATAGAAGCCTACCTCCTTTATATTCGAGTATTTTTCTGATCAATGACTTTTACACTGAGAGGCTTAGCCCTACAGCACAACATTGAGTATACATCAATGTTCTCAAAATCTGGATCTCAGGAACAGAAAATAAATTTTGTATGAATTAGCTTTTATTCCAGGGAGGCATTTATTTATTTCAATTTTCTTCAGAAACAAATAAGTGTCTAACTTGTAGGGTTGATACATTCAAGAATAACAGTGGTCCCCATTTGTTTACTCCCTAATCATAAGAACCCTTCCTCCCATACTACGTAGTATTTCACTATTTCTATTGCCATTTTGCACCCCGAGGAGAGACCGCACCCCCACAAGAGACCGCTTCATGACCGTAGAAGATGTAGCCTCATAATGCTTGAACCACTGTGTAAAAAACAAAAATTTCACTGGATCAGGTTTGACACAAATCTAAGGTCAATGCACCTTTATTATAAAGCGAGGTAAATAATTATTCGAACAAGTACGGTAATCAGCCCCTGAATGTTCAGGTGCTTTGCCCCAAGGCCCTGAGTCCTGGACCCCAGTTTACAATTTGCATTCACAATTTACTATTTACAATGGCCTCGGCTCAACTTTGAAGTTAGGTGACAAGATCCAGCCCCCAACGCTAATACAACCAACTATCATGGCTTACAGGAGCTTACAAGGTGGCAGAATGAGGCATTGTGGCTGACAAATGATCATCATGGCTTACAATTAACTTGAATTAAGTCCAAATCGCCTCGAATTAAATGTCATGGTTAAAATCAATTAGCATGGCTTATAATGATGAAATACCAATCTTCTGATGGCAACATTTTACAAATCATTGATTAGAATTGATTAGCATGGCTTACAATGAAACATATCATACACATATCATGATAGGAAATAGACCATCATGGCTTAGCACATCAATGATCTGAAAGACAGAATTCTAGATATCATGGCTTGATGACAAAATCCAGCGCTCCCAAGATGAATACATCCAACATCATGGCTTACAGGGTGGCATGATTAATTAGATACTGTGGCTAATAATTGGTTATCATGGCTTATAATGAAATTCCAACACTCCAGATGGCAGCATTTTAGACATCATGGCTTATCATAATTTTTTGTGGCTTAAAATGATATATCAATGCTCTCGGTGACATATATTCGACATCGTGACTTAAAATTAAATTCCAAAGCTCTGGGTGACATAGTTTTAGAAATCATGGCTAAAAATGAAATACCAAAGCTCTGGGTGACATTTTTTCAGACATCATGGCTTATAATGAAATACCAATGCTCCATTTTTACCGAAATGTGGCTTCGAAAACCACTGAAAAAGTAAAGTATCATCCTGATTATACCTTATCAGAAATTAGAATAATGTAAAGCATTGTTACACCAGAATTTTAGGGTCGTAAGTTTTTGAACAATTCTTTTGTTAGTGTAAACTTTCCTTATTGAAAAACCCTTTCCTAATTTCATTGTGGTTCTTTTCAAATTCTTTGTTTCAAAATAACTTAACAAATGCAGAAAATGTCAGGGAAATATGCCATATGTTCTTAAGATTACAAGTGGACAAAAGAATGTGGAAAACTCCACAAATAGAAGTGATACCTGCGTTGTACGACCCCCAGTTGTAAGACCGCCTCCCGCACTAAGTGGAATTTTCAGCGCATTTTGCACTCCAACGAGAGACCGCACCCCCATGATAGACTGCTTCATTACCGCAATAGGGGTGGCCTTATAATACAGGGACTACTGTAGAGCAATGAAAACTAAATCAATGAATATCTATCAGTCTATCTATCTATCTATCTATCTATCTATCTATCTGTCTATCTATCTATCCAACTATCTACCTATCTATCTATCCAACTATCTATCTATCTAGCTATCCACCTATCTATCTATCCATCTATCTATCTATCTATCTATACGTCTATCTATCTATCTATCTATCTATCTATCTATTTATCTGTGAATCTCATAGTATCTATTTTAATATCAGTCTACACAGATTCATAGAGTGATTCCACACTAATACCATGAACTTACTACCAGTGCTGTTGATGGAGGACTACCTGTCGTACCGGGTACAGGTTATATTTTTGCTGCTGGTAACCTGATATCGGACATGTTTTTATGCATAATATTTATATATTTGCTTTGATCGGAGCCCAAATGTTACATTTGAAGGTGCAAACATTCCATGTGACCTCTGACCTTCCAAATTTCACCCACAATGCACCACTTGGCACCTTGGTTGCTTTGCTAAATTTACAAATATGCCTTGTGTTGTATTTTTGCAGCATTGACAATTTGTGTCCCATTTTGACCTGTTATCATATCGAATTCAGTGAATTCGAACCTAGAAACATCAATCGCGTTAATTTACAGCATACAAAAATATTTTCGGGGTGAAATTGACAACTTTATGTTATTTTACAACTAAATTAGCATTCAGCATTATTAATAAGCAATCAATCATTAACAAATCAGCTGTACACAGTTTTACATATATTTTACTATATTTTATATATATAAAGATTGATACTTTTCACAGAATCACATTATAGGCTATATAATTTAGAAAGCATTTCATTAATATCTCAAAAATATAAAAGAAAACTTACTCAAATCAGAGTTCCCACAAAACATGGTTGACATATTGAAGGGGTAATCCAATGGTAAGTATGTTGACAGTTCTGACAAACAAGAACCTTTTTCTGAGGCCTACACTGTCACTTAGCACAAAGAATCAGTGACACATCTTGACGTGTGTAGGCAATTTCTGATAAATTGATTGGACCTAACACGCAGGTAAAATGGTAGGATCTTTCAAGGAGTTTCACATGTTATGATGGTAATAACAGTAATTTCTTCTTCATATCCATTTAACAATAACTTCTCTATAAGTACCTTGATATTAACATTTAACCAAATGAATGGGCGCCAGCATAGTCCATGTGCATGATAACGTTGTATATTCTGTTGAAAGAAAACATTCCAAAAAACTTCAAAATTAAAGGAAAAAGTTCTTGAATTTTTTATCCATTTTTCATGCCACAGTAGTTCAAAATGCTCGGGGTATTAGTTTTCGAGTTCCATCTTTTGCAACGACGTTATTTTTCTATATTTTTAAATCCCTGATGTGGAACTTTATCAATCATGTACACTTGTCACCTGTGATGGAATCTAAGCAGCAATTACTAAATATTCATTTATAATCACACATATACTCCAAACAGTGAAATGTCCGTATAAAGTATTCATTGTGAAAAAAAAACAAAAAACATCAAATTTATTCAGATCTATACTTCCAACTGTTAGCAATTTGTTTAATTTTAAGAAACAGAAGGCTAAATCAGCCCTCTAATCAACATTAATTCAGCCCATATTAGTTTAAATCAGATAACAGTTAGTTTCTGCCTTTGTATATAAGTCAAAACCATTGTAAAACCAGTTCCAATCAGTTTAAAAAGGTGACAAAACAGATCACTGTAAAATAATACCATAATATGAGTTTATTCAGTCCAAAATTAGTCTACAGGTGACATCGTCACTCCTTGAAATCACTGATCAAGTCAATGTAATTTGTAAATCACTTAAATCACTAAATACAACAAAATCCCTTGCCATATTGAAGTTTACAGGCAACACACCTGCACAGGTGAAACTCTAAGGTTCGAATGAATGATTTCTGACTCCCGAGACTTTAGCAGCCTATGAAACCGATATACACACAGCTCTTGCACTATATGTGTGCTGAATACTAAATATTAGTACCCCCCCCCCTCCATAACAAGTAGACAGTCTAGGAGTCAGGTATATAACCCCCCCCCCTTATACTAAGTTACAGGTCCCACACCCCACCCATGCAGTTAACCCCATGTGGGGGTGAGGAGGAATCAGGTAACCAAAAAAATATATATTTAAAGAAAAACATATTTATAAGATAAAAACAGGGCTAAAAGATTTAAATATCTCATCGATTTGTTTAGTAAAGGAAATGTATTTTGTTTACTGTATGTAAATAAAGGATTTGCAATATATTTGTCAAGTATTTTAATCATAGTTCTTTCATAAACCTCAGTAGATTTTTTCAGAATATCAGACTAAATTTCTTAAGCATTCAGTGCCACACACACTATTACACAGAAAGCGGATTCCAGTAAAATAACTTAATTTTCTTATCCACTAAACTTCACATGATCTAGTTCATGTAGTTTGGCATTGTTATTTTGGCTAACTTTTTCATTCCATTTTATCTTCTTTTAATTGAGCTTTGTCACAAAAAAAACAACAATATTCTTGTCAACAGAAGTACTCTATAATATCTATCTATCTATCTATCTGTCTATCCACCTATCTGTCTGCCTACCTATCTGGGGCATTCACCAGTGGCAGTAAGTAAGCAAAATAAGCATTGTATACTTTATCTTTAAATGTAATATCTTTTTAACAACAATTTTTTGACATATCACAAATTGAATAAATAATCATCAATCACTTAATTTTAAAAACTTACTTGAGCTATTTTTTCTCCATACAATATGTCAAAAACAGTAGCACCACCAGTTGAGTGCGGAATAATGTGACATACATATATTTCAACTTATGAATTCTAAGCTAACAATTCAAAGTTCATATTTACGCCAGTTTTAGATAAATTTATCAAAGTTTAGTTGACTAAGGCAAATAAATCAGTAGGCCTATTCAGAAGTCGAGATAAGCATTTCACTAAATGTACAAAATAAAATCCCCAACTGAGTTCGTAACAATAACAATACATTCATATTTGATGTAACACATAATACTTATTCACAATTCTGATATTATATAAGTTATCATAACAAGTTCATGGTACATCATTGAGTGTCATGAAGGGTTAGATTCATTCTTGAAAATGAGATGTGACATTTATCTTTAAAATAATATCTCCTCATGTTATAGTCCTTGTCATACTTACGTGGAATCTCAAGTTTTTTTTCTATGCTGTTGAACTGTGATGTCAGAGATGACTCTATTCTAGCATTGCAATATATGTAAATTAACTACAAGCTGTGATGTCATTTCAAACTGGGTCAGATTCCCCAGCTTCTAACCAATGCGAATCCACCAAACTGAGCATCACAGTTTTAACTCAGTGTCAGAGTTAAAATTGGGTCTGGGAATAACCCATGAAAGTTTGACATCACAGCCTCTCAGCCAATGGGCTGCCAGAACAATATACATAACATGAGCCATGTGTTTACAAACAAATTGTCAAAGCCTTCTGTTTATACCAATTTCCATCAAAGTTTAAAGTTGTAAGTTAGCAAGTTTGTAGATATATCAAACAACTCTGTGGGGATTATAACAGTTGTCTACTGTGAATGCTCACAAAGCTGCCATTTGTTAGGATTAGACCAGTGATTGCTGTGATAAATCATTGGGATCAAAAATGTAATGCTTCCTTCAATATATCAATGTTTGAACTGTGATAACGTAGTTTACGGTCAGCCCATTGGCTATCAAGCTGTGATGACGTAGTTTTAGGGGCTATCCCAGATAAAACTCTTACTCTGACACTGTGTTGAAACTGTGACGCTCAGTTCAGGAGGATCAACATTGGCTAGAAGCTTGGGAATCTGACCCAGTTTGAAATGACATCACAGCTTGTAGTTAATTTACATATATTGCAATGCTAGAATAGAGTCATCTCTGACATCACAGTTCAACAGCATAGAAAAAAAACTTGAGATTCCACGTAAGTATGACAAGGACTGTAAAAGCATCCAACAGGGAAACTAGCCTCCAATAAGGTCCAGTCTCGCGAAAGTGCAAATTAAGTTTTGGGCCAATCAAGATGTCAACAAATGAATTCCAGTCAGGGTTTTATTCAAATCATGATTCTAATCGCGCTGATTTAAATCCGTAATCACAGACTTCGGTATCAAAATGCGACATCCTTGCAATTTTTTATAAATCAGATTCTAACATACCTTTCTGCAGCTTTGTAGGGCGATTGACTTGTCGGCTGTCCACTGAACATAGAATTGCAATAGGGTTGAGGGTCACGGAGCCATCGGGGTCATGTGACAGGAAGCAGTGCTCCTCTTCCACCCCAGGTCCGTGAATCACAATATCTTGGGGACTCGGGGCGGTCACAGTGCCAATCGTAGTCCGACCTGAAAAATTAAAGTTGCTTTTAAATCCACACAATTTACCAAATCAGTTGATGCATTTTCAGCTTTGCAAATTGCAACATCTAATTATTTTTTCAGATTTTCAAAAATAGATCTATGACATGGTGTGAAGAGAAAGCTATTTATGCTCCGCAAAGTGTTGGTATTTTTGTAAATGAGAAATTTAGTTGGTTTACATTGTATTTCTTAAACTTCACAACTGCACCCCTAAAATCTGACAACCTTCTAAAGAAAATTGGGCAAAGGTCTGAAACATTTGAGCAGCAATTCCCATTTGCCCAAAAATGCATAGCCCCCCTACACAGATAATCTCTTCCCATACCTGTGGTTTGAGGAACAGCGGCAACCCGCAAGAAACTTTTTTTGCTAATTAGCAAGCATCAATTAAGTGACCTCAATTAGCTCAATCAAGAGAATTTATGGCTCAACAGTTCAAAAGCATTCATGAGGAAGAAGAAGCATTTTGCAAAATAACATACTGTTCAGTGAAAGTCTAAAGCCTACTGCAGTACTGGGGTAGTACTGCAGCTTACTGCCCTCTTGTGTGTAATGTGAAAGTTTCACACAACCTAAAAATCTTGTGTCTCAGTGTCTGCAAAGGACTCAAGTGGTCACTTGGAACAACAGATATATTAGAAGCTTTACCAAGGCAGGAGGGAGATGGGGTAGCATTCATGCAAGTTGCAAATGTGAGCCTCTTTAGTCTTTGGGCTTTGGCTGCTGATTATGCTGGTGAGTGGTGACACATTTTTTGTAAACAATGAAAATTCTGACACCAACAACAGCTACCACAAAATTGGCATCACAGAAAACACTTTCTCAGCTTAGAAAGAAGCAAGCAGCCAACGAATTGCAGGTAAAACTAATCTTTGGGTTTTGCACATCTAATTTGAACATAATTTGTAAACATTTAAAGTCAATTCCAATCACACTACTCACAATTCGATCTGCAATGTTCAACAGCTTCTCAAACCAGCGGCCATGTGCAACACTGACCCCAATTTGACCTGGGAGGCCGCGTGGGTGAATTCCGTGAAAATTGAAAAGAGGTACCAGGAAGGGGGTGGCGCGAAAATAAAAGTAACATGTTCCAGTCGTTGACCGGGACCATATTATCCTCTTCTCTAAAGTCAAGGGTCTCAAAGGTAAGTTCGGCATTGTATTAACAACAACAACAGATCCTCACACTTGCGAATCTAAATTATCTAATCACTTTTGAGAAATTGTGAGATGCAGGCCTGCCTTTTAATACGGGGGCATACATGTAGTTAAGGTATTGCTGACTATTGCTTGAATTAGTCCTCAGATTTTGTAAGGGACAGATCGAGAAGCAGTCCATTGGCTTTTCATAATAATAAACAAGGGTTCAAATATATAGGTTTTTTTTTTCTGGCTCATAAAATTATCTGCCCAGACGACATTACATGGAAATGCCAGACATAATTATTTCTTTTGAGTGCAGGATTATTTTAAATTGTTCACCGAAACTCCAAGCCCCCTGCCTGGGTGCCCTGGATATCTATAACGATCAGGGCTAGAAAAAATTTATGTAATATTCTAGGCATCGTAAAGCGCAATAAAATTTACCACAATAAGTCACGAATCTGGCCACTGCTTTCAAATTAAAAATTAGGATGTTTATTTCAAAATTTCCACCCAAGTGAAAATTTCAAGCGAGATTCAGAAATTTCTGGGCAATAACATGCCCGAATTCCTAAATTTGCCTGCCATGGCGGCCATGCTAATGATTGCTCCCTAACTTGTTGGGGTATAGAAATTGCAATTTAAATACCAATTCCCCGGGCTCCAACTTATCAATTTAATTGTTGTTATTTGGTCACTTGTAGCGCCTGGTTTCCACCAAGGATACTAGTGTCCTTGGTTTCCATCGATGCTATAGTTATAACTAATTTGCTGCTTCAGAAACCAAAATAAAAGGAGAGAGAGCCAAAAACTAGCTCAGTCGGTTAGCATGTCAGGCTCCGCTGGATGGGCTCTGCCTGCGTGGGTTCGAGCCCCACAGTGGGCAGCTGCAGCATCCAAGAGCTCTATGTCTATAAATAGCTCCTGACTAAGGTCCATCCCATAGTACCAAAAGTGGAGAGGGTTGTATCCAGTGTTCTATGCTGGGGCAACTGAAAGACCCTGCACATCCCTGAACTAATAGGGTATGTGGCAGACTCGCCTTATCATTACTCATCCATCATACGGCGGTCGCCACGCTCGATAATACACCAACAAAGGTGGTCTGAGCGTTAATGGAAGAAGAAGAAGAAGAATTAAGGCATCTTCCCAAATCAGACAAGTTTCCATGAAGAAACACTAGGAAACAGTCAACCTACTACTCATGCAGTTTGGGTAGGATTTTACAGAATCTTAGCAACAGCTAGGTGGGGTAATGGTGTAGAAAGTAAACTCATACACCACCTAGTGGATTCAGCTGGAAACAAGGGAAACCAGGGAAGCCAGAGGACTGGTGCTATGCACTACTCAATGGAGGAGATTTTTGGAGAGACTCAAGAAGAATCTCGATCGCCGGCCCAGCAAGTGTCAGAGCGAACCAGATCACCAGTCTTTTCTGCTTCAAAGTAGACGTTGCTAGGAACTGTTTTAGCTCTAGTTTTTAGAAGTAGTTTTTATTGTGATGTTTTTAACCCGGATTTTAACATATAACACAACTCCTTAAATAGGAGGTTCGCCTAATATAAAGGCGGAACATAAACAGAAGAAGAAGAAGAAAGACCTTATCGTCTGCTGTATTTTCGTCTGCAAGCAGTATCGTTCGATCTGTATGATCTTTGCTCCCAGTTATTTAGATCTTGTAAAAACAAGAGATCATATTTCTTACTCACCGATAGCTAGGGGCAGTTGGGAGCTGCCCTTTCCTCCCAGTCTAACAAGATAGGGCAAAAATGAGAGGGGAGGGGTGGGTGAACTCTGTTGACCCCCTGATAGAACGTCATCTTGGCCAGCAACATTCTCGTCTGCTGTAGTCGGTTGTAGATTGTTGTCCTGGCTCTCTTGAGAATTGGCCTGGAAATATAAGCAAAGCGATGAATATGTATACACGAAGAGGCAGCTACATGTAGGCTACATGGGCCTAGCTCCATTTTTCAGCAGTGACCACAGTACAGGTACACAGGTCTAGTGGCGTCCCTATGGGGGGGGCACGGGGGCACAGGCCCCCCATATTGGACCTGTGCCCCCCCCCATATGAACTTTCCAACTCTGTGTAAAATATACAATCTGTGCAGACTATAGAGGGTGCCCCCCCCAGGTGCCCCCCCCGCTCGAGACTCCCCAGTTACGCCACTGCGCCTATGATTTTGGACTCTGGAAGGAGTCTGAAAGTTGGCTGCAGCCAGGCTGTTACCGCTGTTCCTAATTCGAGAATCACTCATTAAATGTTTTTTTGCAGACATTTAAGCCAAAGGGCTTTTGGAATTGGATATGACTCATGTCATCAATGCTTTTGAAATCTTTTTTTTTAATACAAAAACTTTCACTATAAACTCCTGTGGGATAACTTAAAACTAGATCTGCCCCAAACACCTTTACCCCATGGGATCAAAGGTCAAATAAGTTACCCCAGGAACACCTAGCCCATATGGATGCCTGATGGGTCATATTTTACCCCCTGCAAAAGATGGCTGTTTCCCATTGCTTGGCAATGCTTGCACTATGTGCAGACAATTCAATTAGGAACGTGTAAGCAGGTGTAAGCAACAGTTAACTAAGAAGCAGTATAGTCAAGACTGGGTTTACAAGTTAGATAGCAAGCAATATAGATAGATAGATAGAAAGATAGATAGATAGATAGATAGATAGATAGATAGATAGATAGATAGATAGATAGATAGATCGATAGATAGATCGATAGATAGATAGATAGACAGATCGATAGATAGAAAGGTTGATAGATAGATAGATAGATAGATAGATAGATAGATAGATAGATAGATAGATCAATAGATAGATCAATAGATAGATCGATAGATAGATCGATAGATAGATCGATAGATAGATCGATAGATAGATCGACAGATAGATCGACAGATAGATCGACAGATAGATCGACAGATAGATCGATAGATAGATCGATAGATAGATCGATAGATAGAAAAATTTAATAAAAGCAAGATGACCGAAAGAAACTTATCAAGAAAACTTTCGATGAACATTGTGCTCATTTCTTTTTACACCTTTGAATTTGAACCCAGATTTTGAACCAACGACCTGGCACACTGGACCTCAGGAGTCAGGCACATACAGTGGCTCTTAGCCCTTGTAATGATAACTCACATTGTGCAAACATGTTTGTCAGTGAAGTTTAATCTTCCAAAAAACCAATTTAAGTACTGATGTAATTTTTACAACTGGTCAAACAAAAACTATAACAAGGTCATACAAACTAATAATATCATGTTCTACAGTCTACAGCCAACAATGCACTGAACATAGAGATAGAAGGAATTGTGAATATTATATTTCACATAAGTTCATCATTCATTCATTTATAAATGGTGAAATCCTGCAGACAGCTAACTGCACTACTGCAGATATCCTACAGGCAGCTGTAGAAGTGCAGAAATTTAAAACCATTTTACCTTCATAATATATGCATCCATTACATTAGCTCCCATATTTTTTTCACTCATTTTTGTTCCATTTTATTGAAGTGTCGTCTGCATGGAACGTTTTGAAAGAGCACCTGGTGGCAAAAAATAATATCTCCCAGGAAACAGCTGCTCTACTTATTAGGAAGTTTACAAACAGTGCATGACGTCACAAAGGTAGACTATGAAAAAGATGCAGACAGATAATTATGAAATTAATAGGCTTGGCTACATTTTTAATGTCCAGGACAATAAATACTTTGCTGAAGTGCTTTGTGTTGCAGAAGTGCATAGGGGTAGAAATTACATGAAACTGATACCCAAGTGGAGGCAGAATTTTAAGGTTGGAGTAAATTTCAGAAATTCAAGAAATATATATATAGGCTTTGCCTGAGAAGTCATTTCCTAAAAGTTCTTGTGATCATACTCAAAACGTGTTTCTTTGCACAAGATGAGTCTATCTAGGCCTATACGATTGTGAGTCCACTCCATCTAAACTATCTATCTATCTATCTATCTATCTAGATCTATCTATCTATCTATCTATCTATCTATCTATCTATCTATCTACCTATCTTTCTATCTCTCTATCTATCTATCTATCTATCTGAATATCTATTTGTCTTATATATCTATCTATCTATCTATCTATCTATCTATCTATCTATCTATCTATCTATCTATCTATCTATCTATCTATCTATCCTTTTCTCAAATTAAAATCATGGGCTACTAACCTGTGATTCTTTTGATTCAAACATTATATATAACAAATCATATCTTCAAAAACAGATCTGATTGTCGTTCCAGTTGATTATTTTTCCACCCTGAAGTAAATCCATCAAGGTAATTCATCCATAATTGAAAACATCATATCTCAATAACTGTGTCTGTAGGCCAATTGGGTTTTAAAATGAAAATTATGCTTATTACTTGTAATAACTGTGCCAAAATATCCATAACTCAACCACATCAATTCCAGACTGCATGGGCTGGTCGAATGGCAATAACTGAGCTAAGTGACCACATTCTTTTTGGCTGGCAGTGGCTGCTTCAGAGTTTGTACAAGCTGTGGGTACACGAAAAATAGGTCTGCTAACATGCCAAGAAACAGTTTACTGTCAAAATAAGAAATCAAACATTGTGTTGTGACAGAGCTATTGCCAATATCACACAATATATACAGACAAACAAAAGCCTTTTATGACACAGTAATGGTCAAATGGATTTAATGGAGAAATCTTCTCGAAATTAGAAAATATCAGACATTGGTTTAGGAGTAGAGAATGATATAGGTCTGCAGCTTGTACATGTCTGGTTAATTTGAGACTATTATTAAACACATACACGTATACAGGTTAAATAAATGTATGGGCCTACATTATAATAACTTTTGTCAATAGGGCCTATAGAAATCCAGTCATGTGGTTATCATTGCATTGTACTCTCAGTCTTTAAGCACAACATTATGGTACATCATTGTATAATGCATAGGCCTAGGCCTATATACAACAAAAAAGTAACTGAAAATGTACTTGTTTACAAGCATAAAAACTAACAAATTGAACCTATGAAATAATCAAATTTACTGTGTTATATATGAAAGAACAAACATATGATATTTACACATAATGCATATAGGCTCTATCAAAATGAGATGAACCACATTTGCACAAACTCTTCAGAAGCTCTGGTGCATGAACCTTATGAACAAGTTAGGACCCATGGTAAATATATCATTCAAGACCTCAATTTTGTATCATGCCAACTTTCACAAAGTCACAGAATGGTGGAGTTGTGAAGACTATATTCTGTAAGTTGCAATGCTGTTGCATGCTTACCATTATGAACTCCATGGTGCTAGTTGTCGTAAAAGGTTATCCTCCATGTAAAGTAACTCCATGGTTCAGCACGATCAAGTCCTGTGACATTAACTCCATGGTAAAGTGATTAACTCCCAAAAAGTAGCCTAAGTAACTCCAGATCCAATTATGAACCTAGTCTCTATTGTAAAGCTGTAGGGTGTTATGTTTTGATCCAGAGAGAATCCACAAGAATATTTCTGGCAATCTATAGTGACCAGGTGACAAAAGTGTTTATCCAAGCTTGCACACACAACACTGAATGCATTTAAATATCAATCACATTCCATATGATAATCATATTGTCTGTGACTCTAAATATTGTCTCAGCCATCAACTCCATGAAATTTCAAGTTCCAAAAGATAGGTAAAACAGTTCCAACTGAACTGCATACACATGAGTCTCCACTATACAAATGGCCTAGGTTCCAGATGGTTAGCTTTTTGTGCCATTATAATCCAATTTTAAATATACAATGAAAATCAAAATATACACATGTAAATAATCTCTATGCTAGATGCACACTGAGTTTACTGACTGGCCAGTGGGCTATCATGTATGTGTATATCAATTCATATATATCATACACTCATATATATATACACACATATGGCACAGTCTAATTATAACCTTGGAACCATGCCACTCATATATTATATATATGCCATGTCAAAAAACCTATGCTTTGGAAAAACTATACTGCATAAATTTGAAGAGAACTATTAACTTTTTACCCCTTGTTCATAAACTTATCTCTGTGGGAATGATCATTAATTTGGATAAGTTGTTTTGAGTTTGAAAAAAAAAACAGCAGCAATTGAAATTATCTTTCTGTCTATGAATTGTTTCATCTATCTATGTAGCCTATCTATCTGTGTATCTATCTATATATCTATCTATCTATCTATCTATCTATCTATCTAGTGAGGTTACAGCAAAGGAAAAATGCATGATAACTTTCAGATGTAAGAGGAAGTCGTGATGTCCCTTCATATCAGGTCCAATCTAAGGTATATCTTTGACATTGGATGAGTAGGCTTAGATTTGTCACTGTGAGCAATCATCATCCATACCTTCATACAATGTCCCGTGCTTTATAAAATGGTAAGCAAAGGACAGACAGACATATTTTAAGAAAGTGTATCAAGTTTGTAGAAGGAGAAAATAGTCAAAAGTCTGTTTCCTCACTCACAGGGTCCCGTTGCTCTGTGTAATTACTTAAATATTTGCCATCAATGTAATTTTTATTTTAAGAGCAAATAAATTATGTGTCATTGTCATTGTCATTGTCACTGCGGCATTGAAGCCCATATTATAATTCCCATTTTACTTACTGCAAAGATTTCTGATAGATATGACTCATTTATATTCGCGTCAGCGAACTTAGCTTAACAACAGCTCATAGTAATAGTAAATTTTGAATCTGTCAGTGGAGTGAGAATGAAGGACTGCCTGTACCTGCCATGGAGTTGGTCCCTGATTAAACAGTTAGTTTCGGTTAAAGTAAACATCCCTGAATTTCTCTTGCAATACTGCAGTAGTGTCTGAAAAATTCCATTTGGTTCTTAACTATCCTATTCTGTTTTGAAAATTTCATTTTTATGCTCATTTATGTCGTCTGCATGAAAAAAGCTTATTTTGCTAACAGGTGTCGCCACTGGTGTAGCATCATGCTTGCAGTGCCACAACCAGGGAAAATGACTGAACTATCAGCAGCCTGCTTGTGAGCAGTGATGTGCGAAGTTTATTTGAGGTGTGAATTTTAAAAGCTGATTGCTATTACTGTACTTAAATAGCATCAATTAATTTAGGCCCAACTGATTGTGTTCTTGTTTATCATTATTATACCTCGACCATTAAAGCAGAGCTGTCATTGGCTGAGAGCTTGTCACATGTCAGTAATAATTTTAGTATATTAACCAGGACTATTGCCCTCCAAAATTGGTTTTCCGAAAAAAAAAAAAAAATTCCGAATTTTTTTTTTTTCCCGAAAATTTCTTTTTTCCAAAATTTTTTTTTACGAAATTCTATTTTTCCGAATTTTTTTTTTCCGAATTTTTTTTTTTCCAATTTTTTTTTGTCCCAATTTTTTTTTCCAAAATTTTTTTTCTTTCCCTAAATGTTTTTTTTCAACATTTTTCTTTCAAAATTTTCCATACATTTGCAATAGTGCAGGAAAATAATAAAATTAGGGCATTAATTAGTAAAGACCAAAAAAAACTCATCAAAACTAGTAATAATAGTGCATTGTAGGCTATGCGTCTGCTTATCTACTCTCCTGTGTGAAAGGAAAACTATTTCCCTCGGCCTTCGGCCTCGTGAAATAGTTTTCACTTACACACCCTCGAGGGAAATAGATTTGACTAATGCCCTCGAAATCAGTCAATATTTGTATACTATAATACGGTTTCAAAATAAGTACAGTTAATTTGAGCTCCGCGAATCTATGGCATCTGTGCCATCTACACATTAGCAGGTATTTCTATGGTTATACCATTCGACACCTCTGTCGGCCAATCACATGCCAGTATTTCAGGGAAATAATTCCCATATTCTTTGTTGTCCAGTTATCCTCTCATGTTTCACTGTTTGAGTGTTTGTCTCATGGTATAAGCCGGTTATTCGCCATGGGATCAGGAATATGTGTTTATCACACCTCGAGCTAAAGCCCTTGGGTGATAAATCACATTTTCCCTCTCCCGTGGTGAATAACCTATACCTATAAAGACACACCAATTAGAGCATATAGATATAATTAAAAGGAAAACTGAGCTAATCACCCATACTTCCTCCACTGCAAGTTTGTAACCACATACATAATGAACAACTATCATAGCAGTGAACTGAGCAGAGCCACAGTGACTGGCAATATGAAATTGAAAATCACTTCAAACCGAACTGAAATTTTTAAAAGATTCATTTTGATTATACTTCATAGCTAAAAGACATTCTGAAAAAAAATTCACCTAGGCTATACTCCAGTTTTGTCAGTCAGACATCTGCACTAAAATAGGCCTGTATGTTGGCACATTGTATGTCAGACTATAATAAAGAGTTAGCCACTCATAATGGTTTCTTTTATAATGTTATAATTAGCCCCTAGCTAAATATGTAGGACTATTATGGCTAAGGGCATTTTGTGAAAAAATGTGGACAGTTTACTGAGGCATGGAATATTCTGTGTTATGTTACACAATTTTCATGAGAGTCAATAAAATAAGGTGTGTAACTTTCTCAGTTTTTCAGTCAGTCACTGACAGTCAGTCAGTCAGTCAGTCAGTCAATCAAATCAGAGTGACAACATTCACTGATTGCACATATAGGGAGAGCGGGGCACGTTGGACCTCGGGGCACGTTGGACCTCGGGGCACGTTGGACCATCCCTAATATTTTTTTTATAAAACATGCGCAGTTATCCAAATCCCCAGGAAGAGACCTTTAGTGGTATGCCTTTTGGCCAAAATATTTCATGAGCATTGAAGGAAAAGTGTGAGTTCTATTTCAGGTTTCCTGATTTTCGGCATAAAAGGTTACTTTTTCCCAAGTCTCGATGGCTAGGTTAGGGACCGTTCAGAATTTATGACGGGGGGGGGGGTTGGTAGTCTTGGCCGAGGGGGTACTTACTTTTCACACGTGTTTCAAGGGGGGCATTAATTTTTGAAAACGCTTCCAAAGAGGGGGTGTAAGAAATTTTAACAAAGAAAAAATGTTAAAAAACACGCATAAACTCATTTTATTTGGACTTTTTTACGCGCAAAAGTCCACGAAATGACGCGAATCTGTACGCATGGCCGTGTATAGCAGTATATATGTGTGAATTGCTTTGTATGTCGAGGGGGGGGGGGTTCTAAAAATACGCGTGAAACCTAGGGGTGGGGTAGTAAAAATCCGCACGAAACTCAAGGGGGGGGGGGATCAATTTTTGATGGGAAGTTCCCGCAAAACTCCCACTCCCCCCAGTCATAAATTCTGAACGGTCCATTACCCTTCTTAAAATATGGGGGATCCAGTCAGATAAGTCTCATAAATTGAAACTATCACCACTTTTAAGTTTGATATAAATTTCCCGAGTTCACATTAAAACCTTGATAGCGAGGAATGCACATTTCCATAAGAAATTGGGACGGGGCAGGTTGGACCAGCATGGCCGGGGCACGTTGGACCATTGTAAACTGGATTGACTGACAAAAAATAATCTGCAAAATGCCAGCTGTGTAATTTTTAACATTAATAGAGCACCTAAGTCATTCCTGTTCAATATGACGGTAAAATCAATTCAGTTGGCTAATCTGCCAGCCCTTCTAGCTGAAACAAGACTTCTTAAAATTATCTATATACATATATAAAATTCACCTCCCCATATTCCCTTTGTAACGGGTCTTCTCAGCTATGGCTTGACTGGCACTCATAATATTTTACCAGTGTGTCCTGTTATGTCCCAACTGTGTTCTAAATGCATCAGATGTATCTTACCTTCCGAATTGTTACTTATACAGAGCTAAAACACATCTACACCCGCCCCGCCCCCTCCCAATACAGCTGCAGCCACTCAGAGCCAGTGGTTTCACCAAATACCTATACAGTATTTGGTTTCACTTTTGTAATGAACTTTAAATATTCTAGAAGAAAGGAAGCAAGGATAGCAGGAAGGAAGCAAAGAAGGAATGAAGGGATGCAGCAAGTAAGGAAGGAATTAAGGAAGGAATTAGGGCAGAAATCAAAATTTAGCAAAGAATTAATGAAGGCATTAAGGATGGCAGGGAAGAAGACCAGGCGGAATTATGGAAGGAATAAAGGAAACTATTAGGGCAGCTATTAAATATTTGAAACAATTAAGGATGGACATTAAGGAAGGGAGACACGACAGAACATAGATAGATAGATAGATAGATAGATAGATAGATAGATAGATAGATAGATAGATAGATAGATCTCCTTCGCTAGATAGATGAACTCACTGATCAGTGATCAATGTAAATTTTTCTCCGCGAATTATGAATATCTTGATGCTATAATAAAACACTACAGAATGAGGAATGTTCTAAGGAAGAAGGAAAAAAGGGAAAAGAGAAGGACCGAAAGAAGAAAGATGGATATACGTAACGGATAGACAGATACATAGATCGATAAATAGATAGATAAATAGATAGATACTAGGGGTGTTAGTTTCTTTTCAAAGTGGAGGGGCAAATTTTAAACAAGGTACACTAGCAATTGTGCAACGTACGAATTACGTACGTAAAACGTACGTTTTACGTACGTAAATTTTACGTACGAAACTCACAAGAAAGAGCCGATGCGTAGTTCGTACGTACATTTTCGTACGAATTTCGTACGAATTTCGTACGTATTTCGCATAGGCACTTTTCGTACGAATTTCATACGTTAAATCTATTATTTTAGGCATTGGAATTTAGCTTATTAATCAGGTCTATTTCATTTAGGAATTTTGTAATTCATGATGGGTAGAACAACACAATGATATGAAATTAAAATATTTATTGGTACAATTAGGCTTATACTGTATACAGGTATAAATTCAATGAAATTTAATTTGGTTCAATTGCAATTGTCCTTTTTTACCCCGCTTTTTTTTCTTTATGCTTCGTTTTCAACCATGATTATTGTGATAGATACTGTTTATCTTGTATTTGAGTCAATAGTCCATATTTTCAATAATTTTTCTTCTGCCTCTCCACATTTTATTCCAACATGTCACCCAGCTTCAGACATACGTTGTAAAACCAATCCAAAATGTCTTGCTGAGCATGGCTTGTCCCACAACATGAGAAGCTGTCTCTGAAAAATAGATAATTGAAATAATATTAGATTAAGTCTAAATACAATTTCATAGTCATTGGGCTTAACGGACGAAAACATTTTCAAGAAGGTAATGTTTGGTAACAATGTTGAGGAAATAGTGATGATGGAGAATGCAAAGTTCAGTGTCGAGTCGGCCAGAAGTAAAGACACCACTGAATGGTCTTTTGAAAAGATACTCATGAATTTCCCCTCATTCAATATCAGTAAAACGCAAAACTGCAATTTATGATATTTGAATTTTCATCACAGTATCTTGGACATGTACAGTTGCTCTCCGAAGTAAGTAAACCACTCAGTGATTTGCCATTGAACTCCCCAATGGCATTTTAAACTTGTCTTGCGGTAATGGCTAGGCCATAGCAGCACGAATAACTGCATCATCAATATGATGGTTGATTAACACCATTGAAGATTCTTACTATATCTACTAGCATGGTCATTGAATATGTACCAGGGGTCTTTATGCCAGAGAGGTTATAATCTTGCAAAAGTAAGTACATCCTCTCCTATCTTTTGGCATTGCGCTAGGGGTGTACTTACTTTTGCGAGATGATAACCCCTATCTAGCACAAAGGCCCCATGTGCAAATTAAATGGCCGGGGATGTTCATGTAATAGGAAAACTCAATGGTGTGATACAAGAATCGTTGCAAAAATTATTTGCGTAATATTAGTCAAAACCGGGAGCCAACTTAAACATAGTCTTCAAAGGCAAATCATTGAAGGGTGTACTTACTTCCAAGAGTAACTGTATGACATTTATGCTATGTACCTTTTATGTATATTGGTTAGGCCCACCTGAACATGTAATAATTGTAATTTATGTTAAACTATGATCTGTGTAAGTAAGTTGAAGTGGACTTAGTTAATGCTTACCAAAAGAACAGGGAAGACTTCTCGAATGGCAACCAGAGAGGTGTCTCTCTAAAATAGGGAGTGGCTGACCTTGTCTTGTGAAAAAGAGCTGAAATCAAAAAGAACAAAAATTATGGGTGGTGTATCGCTGGACCTAAATATGCTGGCGGGATCAAGTCTTCGTTTTGAGTCAGCCTTTGTAGGACTAGTGTATTGCAGTAGACAGTACTCCAGGCTTACCAAATGAGCCTGCTGTTCACAAGACAAATTTTATAAAGGAATATTATGAGATTTGGAGTAACAATTTCGAAGGACCCCTTTTGAAAAAGGACTTGTCCATAAAGAAAAACATTATAGCCCATGAATGAATTAGCTGTGATTGCAAAGTAAAACTGGACAGAAAGTATTAAAACTATACAGTGATGCAAAAATTGTTCATTGGCAGCTTTAAAAAAAGAATTACTCTCACCAAATAAATTTGGTAATCCAATATGGTGTAACTTGATTAGTCAAAATTGATTGGTTGCAAAATCAGGTCCCAAACGTATGCACATTATGCAGTCCCAATAATTCATCGTCACTCTGCTCTAGGCACTGCCCGCACTGCAAACAGAAAAACACAGACATCAGGGAGAGTATGGTAGGATGTTATTATGTCTACTCAAGTTTGCAAAGCACTGACAAAATTTTCGACTTCATCTCTCGAACTTTAAGTCGACATAATAACTGAATGTTTAAAGCGTTTCTTAAAACAGCCCTTGGAAAACTTTTTTTTTGGTGATATGTGCTACCTCAAGACTTCAGAGCCGATATTCCACAATGGCCAGTGAAGTTCAGGCAAAAAACCATGTGATTCACAGCATGTGGTTCATCGTTGTGAACTACATACATATTGTCATGGAAACAAGAGGGGGGGGGGGGGTTGTGAAGTGATGACGTCACAATGTTTTGAGGCTCTGGTTAGTCGGAGTGGTAGCTATGGATATTCTTGGGGCCATTCAAATAAAATAGTGGCTCTTGAAAAGTTGAAATTATTAATAGTTTTGAGAGGGGGTCTACTACTTTTTGACTGAGAGATATTAATAAAATATTTATATAAATTCATGTCATGTCTGCTGCAGAATAAAC
Source organism: Platynereis dumerilii (assembly GCA_026936325.1). Lineage (NCBI taxonomy): Eukaryota > Metazoa > Annelida > Polychaeta > Phyllodocida > Nereididae > Platynereis > Platynereis dumerilii. The sequence continues at coordinate 62,786,371 of JAPTHN010000004.1, read as the reverse complement.
AGTCGTTCTACAGACTTGTGCTGTAGGCTATTCCCCTGTGACATGACATTCATTAGGTTCATTGCTCATTGTTGTGAACCACACTCTCATTAAGTTCTATCATAGTGCCACTGCGAGTCTGAGACGAAACAATATTAAACTGAATTTTACAACATTAATGCTTACCGAAAGTGTATGGAAGACCTGAGGCTTCTGGAATGGCGACCATAGAGATATATCTCTCTAATTCAGGGTGGGAAGGGCATTCCTTTTCCTTGTGAAGAAGACCTGAAATCGAAAATACAATTATTTCCAGCTGTATTACTGTTTACTATAAGAGCTTCATAACAAAAATACTGTGTTGGTGGCAATAGCCTATATCTGTATTTTTTTTTAAACCCAGTTAATTTGTTTTTAATATCAGTTAAAAATCCAATTAAAAAAAGAAATGTCTTGTAATTGCCAAATATGCGTAAATAACATCCAATTCAACAGAAAACAACACAAGAAAAGTAACGGGAATACCAGTGCTTTTCCTATCCATTAGCCACATTAGCATCCTCCTTGTGGCTACTGAATATCACATATTTTGCATGCAAATTAGCCACACATGCATGCATTTCACTCAAAATTGGCCTTTGTGGCTAATTGGATTTTCGTCCTAGGAAAAGCACTGGAATACCATGGTTTTGAAAGATATTATAAATCTCATTTTTGAAAATCATGAGATTTCAGGGCTCGCCATTGGGGATTTACATAATAAATAAGGGCTATGTGACACCTCTCAATATTAGGGCTGGACATCGTTCAATGTTTAACATTATGATATGTCATGATAAATTCAGTGTTCCAGCTAGGCCATTTGAGCATGGCGCCGTGCCATGCCCGACCCTCGTCTGCCATGCCCAAAAAAAAAAGACAAACAATTTATGGGCCACCATAACATCGAAGTGCAGATAAAATTCTGAAATTGCTTTAGTACCTTTCTGTGCATGTTTGCAGCAGCAGATTTAGCATTTAATTTCCCTTTTCAGCCTCGAAATTTGTGTTCCTTACAATGAAGTAAGACATGGCTTCCTTCAGTTCCCTGAAATACAAAATACGAATCAGTTAGCCTATATTAAAATTGGAATAACATCTATAGGCTGTTAAAATTTTATGGAGCTTTTGCGTCTGATACCTCTTCAAAAATGGTCTCAATCCACCCATAAAGTCATGAGACATGATTTAATTTAATGATATAAATTAATCCTAGCTAAATTGAGGAATTGAGGTTGTTGTCAGACTATAAGCGGGTGACAATTTAATATCCGGGGGAAGGGGGGGAGCTTGCAGTTTCCATCGGTGGAAATTATCTATTTCATGGAATCACGCAAATGGCAGTCCCAGTGGGCACACGACGTAAACTCCGACGTTGCTAATTGGTGGAGGGCTGGTCTGTTGGTCACGTAGGTATGTATGGTAGAGACTATGTTGCCCCAACGTGAACACGACGTTGTGGTTTTTTTACAACATTGCAACAACGTCGCAAGCGAACGTCGAACTCCTGACATTGCCTCACAATGTTGTAAAACATCGCCACAACGTTGCATGCTAACGTCATATCTTTGACGTTGCTTCACAACGTTGTGACAACATAATTTCAACCATACAATTCTACGTCATTTGACGAAAAGTGTGACGTCGTTGCAACGTTGCTGCAACGTTGATGTGCCCATGGGGGTAGGCCTACTAATCATTTATTTCAAGTGCACAAAGTCCCCGAATTTTCTTTCCAAAATCAAGCAACTCCTTGTTAAAAATACCTTTTGCAGAAATTATTTATAGCAAGCATCTACACAAAAAAAAAATATTTATTTCACAAAAACCGAGTAAAAAAAATTATCAATTTAAAAAAAACAAAACCCCCTGGACATGGATATTATTAAATGGTCAGCCCCCGGGGTCACCCCCTAAGTCATAAAGGTGGGAGCGCCTTTTTTAAAATTTTCATTAATTAACCCTTACTGGACTCAGCTCCAGTGTTTGTAAACTCCGTACAAGTGATAAAATTAATAGACCTGAGTAATGCCATTTAATAAGCCACAACAACAAGTTGACAAATGACAACACAATGAATGATTATCTCAGGAAAAAATTACCAGCAGTAGGGCCTACCATGATGTGGTAGCTTTAAACGGAATTTAATCATAAATTTGAGCACCAGTACAGCTATTGATCAGTTGAGTATATTCTGAAGCACTAACCTTTTGAGTATTGTGGTTCTGTCGATGATTGTTCTGTAGACACAACAATAAATTCTCTAAACATTTTTGATGAGCTTTCCTTCCTGTCAGTCCACCCAAGATCAACATTCCAATGATGTCACAAGCACCTTGCCTATTGTGATGTCATCAACAATCACCTTGGCAACCTGTCACTGGTGACGTCATGCCATCTGGTGGATTTGTATTAACAGCAGAAAAAACAACAACAAAAATGAAGAAGCAGAAGACAGCCAATAATGCAATATTTCTGGGCTCCGTGTTCATTCATCAGTGTCATCACAGGCTGGACTTAGTTGGGAAGACTAGATGCAAACAAAATCAGAGATCTCTCCTTGGAAGGTAGGCCTAGCTGGTAAGTTTTTTGTGTGTGATGACTGATGATGGGACTACTAAATTTTCAAGTCATGAAAATCTCCAAGCTTGCGAGAATTTGTGTGTATTTTAATCAGATTCAGAAACATTACTGTTCAGTAAGGCCTACTGACTGTCCCTGGTTTTATTGTTTAGGCTTGGACTGTGCTAGCCCCAGTAAAGTGGCCATAGGCGTATCGGAGGGGGGGGGGCAGGGGGGCAATCCCCCCCCCGAAAATTTGGGAAACAGTAAGATTCGGGCAAAAAGGCTAAAAAATTCGGGCAGATAATTAAATAGGCCTAAAAACTACCGAAAATTATTGATTTCCAGGAAATTTAATTTGAAATGTTTATAAATTTAGATCGTGAAATTCGGGCAAATGTTGCTCGCCCCCCAAAAATCGCGCGTGCCGTACACCTATGAAAGTGGCTGCTCTTCTGATGGCTTTGGGGCCGACCAGTCTAACCAGATGATCTGTTGCCAAGTCTTGGCGGGGGGGCTATGGACCTTTGGAGCACATGGAAATTTTAAAAAAAGTTTGTTTCCACCTCTAGAGCTAGAGTACCGTAATGTTAAAATTCCGATAAAAAGTTTTGTTGAGAGTCCGCATGTGGAAAAAAATTTTCATCGACGCACTGCGAAGGAAAAAAAAGTTCTTTGTGGGAGTAAAGTCTATAGCCACTCCAACAATCGTCTGGACCGCCCCTTGCTGTACGGACAGGAGCTAGGATTGATGCCCCACCACTTTTTGCCAAAAAAGGGTAAAAAAATTCAGAGCTTCCGTAACTGCTGTGCCCACACAAAAAAATTTATAAAGTTGTCAGTGCCCCACCACTTTATTTTGAAAATGACGCCACTGAAGAATACAGTTAGAATTAGATCTAAATAATTAATACTCCAGTAGGCCTATCTATAGACATTTGCCCAGAGGGTCAGAGCATAGTGGGTTTTAACCACCATAAAAAGAAATTCTAGTAATGGCATGGCACCTGCTGGATATGGTCCGCAAGGACATGCAGAATCATTGCAGATTACATAACTGAAAATGGGAAAAGTTTGTTGGAAAATTTGTGAGAAAAAATGAATTTTTATAATTTTTATGTTGCAGCCATTGGCAATGTGACAAACTGCCACATAGTAAAAATTTTTCTCAAAATTTCCCCACAGATTTTTTTCCCGTTTTCAATTATGTAATTTGCATGTCGTTGTGTACCATATCCAGCAGGTGCCGTGCCATTAGAATCTTTCTAACTTGACGGTGGTTGAAATCCACTGCGAGAGGGGAGCCCCTCCTCCCCCCCCCCCGCCCCTGACAAAGGGGAGAAATTTCAGGGCAAATTAGTGACAGCCTCCCCCCTGCGAAACGGCCACCCGTACGCCTATGTTTATATTATATATATATTAGAATTATAAATGCTTGGCCGAGGCCAAGGCAAACGAGGGCGGCAGCCAGACAAGGTAGATCAACATAGTTTCCAGACCAAGGAGTAGCAGCCTGAAGCGATAACAAGAAGTAAGGCTATAAGAAATGATGAAGCAACTATTTTCCATTTTAAAAAAAGCTACTGTAGGGCTAGACTAACTTATAAATCAAATCTGTGGATCCATGAATAATTTGTCTCGCTTGAGATAATAACATGTCAATGAACAGAAAATTGAATCAAGATATAAAAAAATATTTTGCTCCCTTGCGTTATTTGAGAAAAGTTATTTTCACATAGTGGTCACACCTTCATGGAAGATGTCAGGAAAAATTATAATTTTTTGAGTGGTGGTGCAAATGCCCCACCAGCCCCATCTACAGTGACGCCACTGAGCAAACCTTGAGTGGAGCATCAAGCTATATAAACTCTAAGCAGGTTCTCTCAACCGATAGGCCGTGTTAGTGGAATTCTCCTTTTTCCAGCACTCTGACGTTTCGGCGCACAAATAAACTTTTTCTAGGTCCATAACATCGTTAAAATTAATCAGCTTGACAACACTGGATTAGCCCAACCGCGTGTACTTCTGGGTCTAATCCTTGGATCCCGCCACTTTTACAAGACATACCTGTGATTAATCCGGATATTTTGCTCGATCAAGACTTAGTCTGTGAGGCCGACTCCCGCCACATTTTTCTGTCTTGGTCGGGCCGTAACAGAAGATACAAGTTGTCATTCGACTGAATAATGGCGGAATCCATGGTAAACATTCCATTTAAGACTGCGATACAATCCGTAGTGTTTTAGTGGTTTTACAACTGTCCTGGAGCCTGGAATCCAAGCGTCCATCGACTTCGCAAAGGTAAAAAATGGCGGCGTGTTCCAGGAAAAAGTTTATTTCTGCGCCGAGACGCCAGAGAGCAGATAAAAGGAGAGTTCCACTAACGCGGCCTATTAGTCACTCATTCATGCATGTGTCAATCTAAAGACAAATTTATCTTTTGACTTTGTAAGAAATTTGGATTGACAGTTAAAAAAGGGTTCCGTTACTGAGATAAATTTCCCATGAATATCACTTTTTTAAATCATGCAATGATAGTTATGGATTTTCAATTTTCAAATGTCACTTTTTTTTTTATTCCAGGTTGAGTGACCAAATCGAACAAGGATCTAACTTCAGAACAGATGGATGGATGGATGATTATGTCCAGGACGTATTTATGCACTTGGTAGCCTAATAACAACAGGAAGAAGACACAGCAATGATTCAAAGGATGACTGAGGCAGCCTTCCTACATAGGCCCTGGTGACCTGGCAAGAGCTGGATTCGAACCCTGGATCCAGCGATTGGCTGCCTAGCACGCTACCACTAGACCAACCCTCCCCCCAACATCAGGAGATCAGAACTTAATATGAACAAACTTGTGTAATATCATGAACAATGGGATGTACCAGTTAGGCCTTAGAGCGGACTTTCAAGTATTTCCTCAATCAGTTCATTTATTGATATATAAAAATTTATGATGTGTTTAATTGTATTGTTTTCATGTACATGCTTGCTGTTCTTTGATTATCAGTACCTCCCAACAATTGACTTCTACACAAATTCAAAGAATGAACTGTCAGTTTAATTCTAACATTAATGAATAATGATTAAATTTTTGAAAGCCTTCTTAATTCTTAAAGCAACATGGTCAGTCGGTTGGACGAAAAAATAAGCTGTAATTTTTTTTGTGTCAACCAAGTAAGTAGCATCATGGGTATACATGTAAATCAGTTGTTCCAGTAGGTCCGAGAAGGTAAGAATCAGTAAATTACTGTTATGTCTGGCCTAACGGGCAATAATCCTCTGATCATCGGTCATGTCAGCCACACCATTCTTGTTATAAATAGGGCTATAATGATAAAATACATTGTATCTAAGGTTACAAAATAAAGAAATGAAAAAAACAAAGCTCTGTCTTCGAATGATTTTTTCCAGATTTCAGTATATTTTGAGGTCAACTACTTTGGCCTTTTCAGTGCAGTGGTTACCAGGATGGGCTTAAGTTTAGACGCACCTATAGAATAACTTTAAAAAAACCAGCGAACAAAGCAAATCATAGTCCAAAGACCAGTTATTTTGTAGAATCTAATGTTTATTTGTTCACAAAATGTCATGGTTATCGCCTGAATTTGATTGAAACAGAGTCACTTCCAAACTTTGAGGTAGGCCCATAGGCCTACTGGCCTATTTGGAATGAGAATGTCGTAAAATATCAGAATTTTTCTAAGTCCAGAAAACGTATGGTTTTCGTACGCAATTCATACGATTTTCATGCGTAAAATTAACGTATGAATTACGTACGTCAACACGTATGAAATTCGTACGAAAATCTACGTACGTTTTACGTACGTAAATTTTCGTACGAATTTCGTGCGTGAAAACAGGCTATTTACGTACGAAATACGCATAAAAGAGCTTTCGTACGTTTTACGTACGCTGCACAATTGGCCATGTACCCAGGGGAATCTCGCAACTTTTTATGCCTAAACATCAATGCTTTGACAAAAAGCTCCACCAACACTGACGCCATTGATAGAAATCTCCAGTACATCAACAGTTCGACATATATAGGCAGATAAACTAATTACCAGCAAGATAGTAAAAAAATATTGAAGAAATTAGAATTAGTCAACATGAAGAACTATGGCGAAGAAGAAGATAAAGATAGGGCTGATTGATTATTGCTTTGAAGAACATCACTAAAAAAAACGGTTGCAAAGCGAAGTAAAAAGAAGACAATGAGACTACGAGAGGGATGGAGCTTCATAAGTCGATTTCTTTTTTAATTCGCCATTTCAATGAGTATTAGAGACATCATGCTGACATATTCAAACTGCTCCTGATTGGATAAATAAACAATACAACGTCAATGCACCCTCTACCCATTTTTAGACGGGTACTCTGCTAGTCTGTATATAATATCTGGAGTCGGAGTCTAACTTTGACTTTCAGGTGGAGTCGGAGTCTGAGTCGAAAGTTAAATTGGTGACTCCTGACTCCTACAAATAATTAAGGTAATTTACAAAAACACAGTTACAAAAATTAAAAATGTTTCACAAATTTTATACAAAATTTCTTGAAGAAGTATTCATATACAAAAGCCAAACCAAACTTTGCAAAATTACTTTTTCTCCCCAATTAACCTTGCAATATTTGTGTGCAATAATGCCGATAAGCAGAGTCAGGAGTTGGAGTCGTAATTCAAGAGACCATAGCCCTTTCACACTGACGTTATAGCACGCAAGAAACAGTAGACTTGTGCAGTTTTAAATCCGCAGGTCAGTACTGGGGGGGGTTCTCACTATATGTCGGTCTACACCTATGCTCGGCTGAAAAGGGCTCTTCAAGGGCCTATTTTCCCTAGCTAAGGGTCCTAAAATGAGGTCTGAATATTCCTAGACATGGTCCAACATTTCCAGAACTCCAAATTTCGCATAAAAATCACCTTCCGAAAGACATCCATGGTGGCAAAAAAGAAATTATTTGGCACAAATAATTAAAATAATACAGCCGACCCAAAAAAATGCCTCTTCGAGGGCGAATTTTCCCTAGTCCAGGGTCCTATTTTTGGGTTCACGGCACTCCGTTACTGGGTCTGGGTGCGAGACACTCAGCTGAGCACCCCCGTCATATTTCGGGGCGAGAACCCCCCCCAGCAGGTCAGTACGAAAATGGACTGGAATTGAGCTGATGTTGACTGGTTGGTGATTACTGGTGTACTGGCCACGTTCTGAATGGCGTGCAGACTCGTACAGGCTCGTACAATTGCGTACAGACCTCGTACTATTTCGTCCAGATCTCGTAGCATTGTGTGCATTTCGTGTTCATAATGCATAGTATCGTATGATTATGTATAATCTCCTATAAATGATCCGCCAGAATCCGCAACAAAAAATTAAACATGTTTAATTTTTTCAAAAATGTTGACGTACTGCTGCTGATGATTGCTGATTGACAATGTATGATTTCGTAGGCATACTTGTAGGTTGGCGGATTTAAAAGTGGCATATACGAGGCTGTACGAGCCTTGGTGTGAAAGGGCTATAATTATAAGGAGTCGGAGTCGCTTTTCTGAAAGTCAAAGGAGCAGGGAGTCGGAGTGTGTTCACTTAACACCCAACTCCAAAGCCCTGCAATTGTTTCATGTTATATCCCTTATAATATTAAGAATACACAAATGCTAGGGTTAAATCAGGATGACAATGGTCAAAAATATTCTTTTGTGCACTGGCATTTAAACTTGGGTTAGTGAATCACCCATCAGCATCCTCTCATATTTCATGGCACAGCTGCACGGATGAATGAATAATGCTAGCTTAATTTGTAGGTTTGCAATGGGAGGATTCCAGGGCTACCATGCTGCAGTTGTGCCTGCTCCTTAATCGGAGGTTCGCCTGATAAACAGGCGGAATATAAACAAGAAGAAGAAGAAGAAGAAGTGTAAGAGTACTCGTAGCGCCATCTATAACAGACTTGCCACACAGCATGATTAAAATTCCAATATCTGACACTTAATTACTCCAGTAATCACTTGGGATCATTATAAAGACTTTGTAAAAACCTGTTTAGACGCTAACTGGCAGAGAAATCTATTGATCTGGTTATAGATATGGATATCAAGTGACCTAAAGTATTCATCACTGATGTTACTCAACCAAAAACTAAGCTTTTCTGGAAATTCTAAATTCAAATTTTCTCTGTGTTCATTTGCTAACAAAAGTTCTTGACAAAGTCAAGAACGTTGAGCTTGTTACTTGATTTTTGGACGATTGGAGTGGACTTGCGTTTGAGCGAGGAAACCAACTCCAATCGCAAATTATAAAAAAAAAGTAAGTATTGTATACCATCCCTTTTAGCATTTGAAATTTACTAAATTTTCCATCATGTGATCGCCTCACATCTCTGGCTACGCAATTGACTAAAATATACTTCATTTTTAATGGAGGCGTGTACACATTTCCATTAATGCAGTCACAGTGACAGAATGGCAAGTTTTGGCGGGAAATTTGAACATTTTCAGAATGTCTTTTGGGCCCTGTCTTGGACATTTTGTTTGGAGGTGTTTGGGTCAAGAGATATGTATAACTCACAGGCATTATAATTTCTTACAAAAAGCTCACATTGCTAAACGTATCATGTATACAACACATACATAAATTCAATAAGTGCAGTGACAAGCTTTTTTCTCAAAATGATTGTAATGCCTGTGGTATAACTTGATTATAGAGCATGCATCTGGCATAGGAATGAATACCAGGCATGTTGTAATTAGGACGTGTCTTCCTTTTATATCTTGCTTGGATCCACTACGGGGCGGGCGGCACCACTCATTGTGTATTGGCTGCTGTGGCTAAACTATTGCACTTGTATATGATATTTGGCACTTGAATGGGTCTTATAGGATATATTATGAGCCTTTTGGTGTTCATATTTAAACAATTGGTGCTGTTTTTGAAAAATATTGAAATTAAAAAAAAAAAACAATTTTTTTTATTTCTGGATCAGAACTCCAAAACGGTTATACCTATGGGCATGAAACTGATGAAAGTCTACCATAATATGCATTAAATACCCTAAATGTGCCTTTTTGGGGTTAAAAATAATGCTCTTACAAAAATTAATAACAGAAAATTCAGCAGAAATATGATTCCATCAATTTTGGAGTTAGACCTCTGAAATTTTGCATTTAGATGTCTAAATTATACCTCTTTACATGACTAAACTGATTTGGAGGGCCAATCTTATGAAATTTTCATAAAAGCAATAAACTGAAAAAAATTAGGATTTCTGATATTTTTCTCATATTTTGGTTTCTCGCAAATTAATGGTAATGAATAAATTGGTAAACTTCAACAAATATTTTAGTTAAACATATTAGGAAGTAACTTTTGTAGCCATATATAATTTAGTGAAATTTTTGTGTTGGAACTCAGTTTTCTGTCGGAGCCCATTGGATTTTGATGGATGCCAATAACTGTTGTATCCAGTGTTCCATATTGAGACAACTAATTCTATTAGTGGATAGAGTATGTCTAAGATTCCCAGTCTTCTCATCTCATTATCATACCATCGTCACCAAAATGAATGTGCAGCTCCTTCCACAAAAAGGAGGTTTAGCTACCTGCATGGCAGATAACACAGATTTCCATGCATCATTTTAAAGCTCTTTCCAATTTCTTTAATAAGATGTATTCTTTTTCCATATTCCACATCACCTACACCACATGGCCATTTTACAGCTTGAAATGGATTATTGGTAAAATTCTGAAATTTAGCACTCAATATAAAAACAACAGCTGGTTCTGGGCACTCTGGAAATAGTCATTTTCAGGGAATATGAAGTTAGGACATTACGCCCATAGGGGCCACCTCCATTTTGAACCCCTGGGTTCTTGTTGTTCTTTTAATGTCGAAGTATAATTTCCTTTTCACATGAAACTATGCAAGCCTATCACTCTTCAATTTGTATTTTATATTTTGCAGTTTTTTGCTTTCTAAAAATCAGCATTGTAATTGCCCAATTTTCTGCAATTTAAGTTTTACTAGATTTTGTTTTTCTTTCCATTGCTTTAAATAAACAGCTGTAAAACATCCAAATGACACATATATACGAGATTTTATAAGTACATGCCATGGGAACCAAACTGAATTTTTAAAAAAATGCCATCAGTTTCAAAATGTATTTAGGGCCTATATGTATAGTCATATATCTATTAAAAAAGTCATCTGTATTTCAAAATTTGATAAGTAGACTACCAGTTCGCGAGGACGTGATTTTGAGGACATAATACAATATCTCTTGAAATCTCATATCACAGCACCATGTATTACTAGAAATGCCCATTGAGGCACACACTTTTAGGGGGAGGAAGGGCAGATTTACCCAAAAACACAATTTGATGGCCTTTGGTCATGGTCAGGGTACATACTGACACATTGATGTCCATGATGAAGCAAGCAGAGTTGGTTAGTCCTAATTGTTGACCTCTTATTAATTTATATAGATAGAATAGATAGATAGATAGATAGATAGATAGATAGATAGATAGATAGATAGATAGATAGATAGATAGATAGATAGAAGAAGAGATAGATATCCAAGGTACAGGATCGTCACAGTGCAAAATATATGTTTGGGGGGGGGGGCTTTTTTGACATGCAGTCTAAAGTTGGTGGCCAAACTCTTTAGAAGAAAAGAGATGTTTTTGTCCAAAATAGGCCTTTCGAAAGTTACCAATTACATAATCAGACTATTTAACACGATTATTATCATTTTTGTCCAACCAGCAAATTACTGAAATCAGTCCAAAATCAGCCAATCATAATCACTGGTTGCAGATATGATACTGGCACTTTTTCAGTTTCCAATAAACCAGTAATCATCCAGTAAGGTAATCAGTAACTCAAGAAGTAAGGTAACCTGAATGATTTAGATTTGGCTGGAAGTGAAGTGCCAGTCAGTCACATGAGCATGTTAATCCTTGTGTACTTTAGATATACAGCTAATTGGGCCTGAAGGCATGTGCTATACATGGGTGGAACAACAACATGCTAACTCAATTGGATCAACTATGTGCTTGGCTTGGTCATGGCCATGATGGTGAGGTCAGCGTGGAACTGTGGATTGTGTGAATCTATGAGATTTGTCTTTTGCAATTACGGTACAATTTGGGATACAGTTGTTAGCTAGCTATCTATCGATCTGTCAATTTATGCATGTATGTATGTATGTATGTATGTATGTATGTATGTATGTATGTATGTATGTATGTATGTATGTATGTATGTATGTATGTATGTATGTATGTATGTATGTATGTATGTATGTATGTATGTATGTATGTATGTATGTATGTATCTGTCTATCTATCTATCTATCTATCTATGAAATATTATGTATGTATTATCTCTCTATCAATCCCTCTAACAATCAATCAATCAATCAATCAATCAATCTATCTATCTATCTATCTATCTATCTATCTATCTATCTATCTATCTATCTATCTATCTATCTATCTATCTATCTATCTATCAATCAATCAATCTATCAATCAATCTATCTATCTATCTATCAATCTATCTATCTATCTATCAATCAATCTATCTATCTATCTATCTATCTATCAATCTATCTATCTATCTATCTATCTATCTATCTATCTATCTATCTATCTATCTATCTATCTATCTATCTATCTATCTATCTATCTGATGGTAGACTGTAGACAGCAATGGTTGCTGGGCTTCCAATAGCTGGTTCCCTGGTTCAATTCCAGCTCTTGGCGGATCACCCTGACTTACAGCTGGACCTATGTTGGACAGCAGCCCCAGTCTTCACTGTATTGTGGTGTGCTCTCTCGGTCTTTCTGCCCATGAATACTGGATGTAAAGCCCAACTCATCCATCCATTTAGCTGCCTGTAAAAAAAGTTTCCACAGTTTCAAACTTTGCAGAATATAGCAAATGGCCAGAAACGTTTGTATCGAAGTTTTGGAGAGCACATATTTGCCACCCCTTTGTGGCCCTGAACAGATCCCATTCAGATGTATACCCCCCCAGTGATTGTAATTTTATATCTGGCCACCAGGGGAAGGGGGTAAATATCTGATCGGAAATAAAACGCCCCAGAGCTTATCTGTCCACTGAGGGGGTTTTCTGGGTTGATCAGAATATAAAGATAAGTTCACAATTCTCTGAAGCTAAGATTACAGGAAGATATCTGGGACAAGGGTCAATTTCTAGGTCATCTAAGTTATCTAGGTCAAAGGCTAAGGTCAGAGGTCAAGGTCATCAAAGGTCATAATGACCTCAGGTGCATGTGGTGCTAAACATGCAAAAGAAATTGATGACTGAAGGTCATGATCAAACATATTTGTACGTTTGTCCTCTGTGTCTCTGTGTGTGTGGTCCAATATTCCACTTTTAGAAAGTTAGTGTTGAAGTTTGATTATTGTTCAGGTGAATCTGTGAACATTGCAAAATAACTAAAAGTCATAGTACATACACATGCAACTGCACATGTAACTGCACATTGCATTTACACCTAAAATTGCACATGTGCTTCAATCTGCACATGCAAATCTAACTGATCCAACTGCAGGTGTATTTCAATCTGTGAATTTATGCATGTCATTTTGCAAATGCACCTCACATTGCACATACATACACCCCCAACTGCACTTGCATCCACAACTGCATGTGCACTTCTCACTGCATGTGAATCTGAAAGTGTATGTGCACCTATAACTGCATGTGAATATCAAACCGGTGCATTGTCAATTGCTGCACTTTAATAAACAATTGCATACATGTACACCTCCAACTACAAATGCAAACTCTGTGTGTGCCTGTGTGGGGATGACTGTAGAATTATCACAATATATCAATTCAAGAAATCCAGCTCTATAGCAGTTATAGCTGCCATATGAACCCATGCAGCTCTTCAATTTGACATCAAAGATAAATATTTATATTCAATTTAACTGGGTGAAATGCAAAATAAATCATTCAAGAAATGATTGATAATAATCCATTGTGCAGATCTATGCATCTCTCTGGATAATGCCACAGTGAGCAATAGTGGTCAGTGTTGTCCCTTTGAAATTGTTTGGATTTATTCTAATTATTCAAGTTATTCAGTGCTTGTAAGTCAGAGAATTTTGGATCATTTGTCTAAATATTAAATAAACATTCACAATTGAGTCTCTGGGTTCCACTACAACAAGCTACAGAGCCTACATCCCATTGAATGCATTTACTGTACAACACTATGTAACTGTCTTCAAAATGAAACCATAAATAAACCCGGTTTGAGAGATCAAAATTAAAATGCTATAATGGTTGGGAATAATAGGAAAATAGCATACTATTTACATGACCTTCAAACAATCTAATGACCTTCTAGAATTTCACTCCTCTTGCTTTAGGTTCTCTTCCTGAACTTCAAACTGAAAGTTCCTATTTCTTGTGAAGGGGGGGGGGGTAGTTCCTGGCAACTTCCTGTGGAATGCACTGTATTGATGCCCAGCCTTAATTCTTTAATCTTTTAAAATTAGATAGATAGATAGATAGATAGATAGATAGATAGATAGATAGATAGATAGATAGATAGATAGATAGATAGATATATAGACAGATAACAAATGGATATATAGAACTATGCAGATAAATATATAGATGGATGGATAGATAGATAGATAGATAACAAATGGATAGATAGATAGATAGATAGATAGATATATAGATATATAGATAAAGATATATAGATAGATAGAAAGAGATAGATGGATAGAAAGATAGATAGATAGATAGATAGATAGATAGATAGATAGAACAATGAAGTTTGAAAAGGGAGCTCATACTCTTGTTTACGCGAATGCATTTACTTTGCAAATATTATCACTACCTCCACACCAGTGCATTTTGTAAGCTACAATATATATAAACAAATACATGTATACTAATATACATATATGCATTGTTGTATAAACAGGTAGGCTCAAAGGCACCTGGAGACTGTTAATCACAAGGCCAAACGCAATTGATTTTTAGCTTCATGGACCCACCGAAACAATACATTTTCCGCTCAGGAGAAAAATGAAGTTCAGCTCAACTGCAATATCATTTAATCGCTTGACACTACAAAAAATTAAGATTACCATGATTACAGCCTTTTATTTTTGCCCTACCGAAGAACCTTAAAAAAGTTCCCGGTAAAGATCCAAGAAGCTAAAATAGATTATTATGTCATAAATGTAGCCATAGATGATTTTTCCTATGAAGTAAGTTGACAATTTTGAAAAATCTGCTGGAGCATGTGAAATTATTGCAACAGTGTTAAATATTTATTTCCAGTGCGCGAAGTCCTGAAATATTCATTCCTAAATCAAGTCTCACCTTGTTAAGAAAAACCCCGCCAGAAATTATCTATTTCAAGACTGCCCAGAAAGAATTTATCTATTTCACCAACTGAGCAACAAATGATTTTAAAATTGAAAAAAAAAACAAAAAAACTCCAAGCCTTACTTGATATTAAATGGTATCCCACATATAATTAGCATAGCTGCCAATCTTTCTATCTATCTAACTAGCTAGCTATCTATCTATCTATCTATATATCTACAACCTCTTTCCTAATCTACATTCATGAATCTATGTATAGATTTATCACACTGTCATTTGTGTTCTTCTGTTGTTTGCCCCAATGTTATTGTTGTTTTCTACCTGCATGTCACAAAATTACAACCATCTGTGTATACCTCCCTCCAAAAAAAAGATAGAAAAAAACTCTGTGCACCTGTTGAGCACCTGAGGGAATTAAGAAGTGAGAGTCAAATTTGTTTGCGTAAAAAATTGGCGAAAACATTGCTTAACGTACCGTTAAAACCACAACATCATCAGTTTTGCAAAAAAAAAAGTCTAGGTAAATAAATTCAAATAGATAAATAGAAAATATATATATTAACTTAAATTTAGAGTGTAACTACAATCTCAAGACTAGTGCAGGTGAAGACTTTTAAAATACATAAACTTGAATAAATGAAATAAATGGAGTCAGGAGTCCTAAAAGCAATCAAGTTCTAAAATCTATCTGATTCCAGAGTTCAGTTTGGATTCCAAAAGAAACCCTAATATTTTCAAATTCTGGCTGAAACTCAATAAAATATCACATGAAAGGCCTTACACATTGAAAGTTTCACGAGGAATCTCAAAAGGAACCAAGAGCCACCATAAGGAAATCAAGAGCCACCATAAGGAAATCAAGAATTGCCATTTGAGGGAACCAAGAGCCACCATATGGAAATTGAGATTCACCATCAGGAAATCAAGAGCCACCATAAGAAAACCTAGAGCCACCATAAAGAAATCGATAGTCGCCATTAGGAAACCAAGAGCCACCATAAGAAAACCTAGAGCCATAAGAAAATCAAGAGCCACCATGAGAAAATCAAAAGACCAAGGAAACCAAGAGCCACCATAAGGAAATCGATACCAAGGAAACCAAGAGCCACCATAAGGAAGTCATTAGGAAACCAAGAGCAACCATAAGAAAACCTAGAGCCAAAAGAAAATCAAGAGCCATCACGAGAAAATCAAAGGACCAAGGAAACCAAGAAAATCAAGAATCGCCATTTGACGAAACCAAGAGCCACCATAAGGAAATCGAGAGCCACTATGAGAACACCAACCGCCACCATAAGGAAAAACAAGAGTCACCACAAGGAAACCAAGAGCCATCATAAGGAAAAACCAGAGCCACAGTACCATAAGGAAACCAAAAGCCACCATATAAGATCTGGAGCAGGAAACCCAAGAGTCAACACTAACAAACCTATAGAGCCACCATAAGGAAAGCAAGAGCCATCATAAGGAAACCTAGAGTTATGTACCATAAGGAAAAGCAAGATCCACCATAAGGATACTCAGAGCAAGTAAACCTAAGAGTCACCACTGTAGGAAAACTAGCCACCATAATTATGGAAACCTCTATATTCACCACAAAGTAACCTTAGAGTCAACATTACATTAGAGACCTAAAGCAAACATGGAATCGCCATAACATCCGTGAGGAAACCGTAAGTCACCAAAAGGGAAATCTTGTGTCACCATAAGGAAACCTAGAGTCACCAATAGAAATCCTGGAGACACCATAATAAAATTAGTCACCACAAGGAAACCTAGTCACCATAAAGAAACCTAGACTGAGACTCACCATATAGCTCCATATGGAGACCTATAGTCACCATAAGAAAACCATAAATCACCAAAGGGAAAACTGAAGTCACCAATAGGCAACCCATCCACCAAAAGGAAACCTTGAGTCACCAATAGGAAACTTACATTTATAGAATCACCCACAAGAACTGAGCTTCAGAGAACCTTAAAACTCCCCTCCCTTCTCCCCGGGCTTATCACTTTTATCTTAACCTTTTCTTTCTTTTTCTCTGGTTATTGAGAAACTCTCAAGTGTGAGATTTCATGGAGCAGTTAGACAAGTGGAGAGGACCATTAATCAGGGAGCTGTTATCCTCATGTAACATTCCTTTGCTCTGCCAGGCATTTCTTCATACTTCTTGTTAGCTGTCAGCCATAGACTGAGCATCCATCAGTTCTGGGCTAGGCCTACATCTCCATCAGGGTCTCAGGGTTGCTGCTTCTCTGTGTTTAGATTTGAGTGCTCAAAGGTGTGGGTTGGACTGCATGGGTTGCTTAGACTCTGTAGATCATGAAATTATTGGTCTTTCTTTTTTTTTGGTAATAATTGCCAATGAGGAATTACCTGCCTCAGAGGGCTGCACTTTGTCACACTGTCCTATATGTCACTTAGTCTATCTGTCTATATAAATTATCTATCTATCTATCTATCTATCTATCTATCTATCTATCTATCTATCTATCTATCTATCTATCTATCAGATTCTATCTATCTATCTATCCATCTTTCTATCTATCTATCTATCTATCTATCTATCTATCTATCTATCTATCTATCTATCTATCTATCTATCTATCTATCTGTCTTATCTATATATCTAGAGTCTTTGCCTACATAGGTTTGACTCCCGGTTGGGGAACCTGAAATTTTCATTGAACCTTCATGAGCAAAATCCCAGCTTGATGTCATTCGGATGAGACGTTAAATTGGCAGCCTCTTGTATCAGTGTCTGTGCTTGGCAGGTAAAAGATCCCTCACATGGGGTAAATGTGTAACATGATGAGGTCAACTTGAGGAATCCTGCTCTCCCTCCCATCTCATCAATCAACCCTCGTGAGCACCCAGAACTGGGCTTAGAGGGCTGCACTTACCATATCTATCTGTCTATCTGTCTATCTATCTATCTATCTATCTATCTATCTATATATCTGTCTATGTAACCATCTATAGCTTTCCATCTACCTATCTACCTAAAAATATATCAATTTTTCTATCTCTCTGTCTATCTATCTTTTTGAATATAATTATTATAAAGTAAGTTCAAAGTACAATTCAGTCACTTAAAGTTGTGACATAATTCACTCCTAAAAATATTCGTGTCCACAATAGTCCGGTTATTTTGCAGGTCTATAAATGCCCTGGGCAATAAGTCAAAAAGTCATCATTTATAAATACTGTCACAATTTTTGCATAATATGATTTCATCTCTTCATATATTTATGGTGGTTTTTACTATGTATAGATTTGTTGTGCAACAAATTTACATGTACATATGTTCAACAGGTGCTGGTATTAAAATAATTTTAACAATGTTACCAACAGTAACATTATTGAGCTATACAAATAAAATTGAACTGGATCTATACTTT
Source organism: Platynereis dumerilii (assembly GCA_026936325.1). NCBI lineage: Eukaryota > Metazoa > Annelida > Polychaeta > Phyllodocida > Nereididae > Platynereis > Platynereis dumerilii. The sequence continues at coordinate 62,767,999 of JAPTHN010000004.1, read as the reverse complement.
TCGGAAGCATAAATTAAAAAAAAAAACCTTACAAGACTGTTTTAACATCTTTAAATTCAAAGCATGTATGTACTAGGCCTATACATACAGACCATCCAAGTCAGACAATGTTGGTGAAATTTTAAGTCATCAATTTTTTTTTTTTTAAATCTCTTGATGAGAAGAGTAATTATATAATAGACCAGTAGCAGACAAAAACTACAAACTTTGTACAAAGTTAACTATAATGTTAGAAAATATCAAAGTATTATAGACACCAACCATATCTCCAGCTAGCTCTTCTACATGATGTACACAGGTATCCGACACAAAGTTTGAGCACAGTTTGCTACTGGATGTTATTAAACATAGAGATGTGAGACTGCTGGGGGGGGGGGGAGAAAGGGGGGGGGGGTCATTCCCAAATTATTACTTCTCCACCAGGTGTCTTTTAGTATGATTGATGTGTTTAGTGACACCTGCAGTGAACTTGAAAAACTAAAATCCATTGTTCATTGTACAGATGTACATATTCACCCTGAGGCTCTGAGGGCTCCTAACAAAGAGAAGAGGGTCTATTTTTCTGCATGATAATTATGTAGAAAGAGACACAGTGCTCTACCTCAGATAATTTTACGAAGAAACACCATGAACTCTGCACCAAAAGATTCAGGAAGTTTTAGCAACTATACCTCAAGATAGATAGATAGGCCAATAGTAAGTGCAGCCAAGTTCTGGGCGCTCATGAGGATTGATTGATGAGATAGTTGAGATGGGAGAGAGAGCAGGAGTCCTCAACATGTCACGTATTTACCCTATGTGGGGAATCTTTTACTTGCCCAGCACAGGCACTGATACAAGGGGCTGCCAATTTAACGTCTCATCCATACGACATCCAGCTGGGACTTTGCTCATGAACTTGACATGAAGGTCCACTGAAATTTCGGGTTCCCATCGAAGTTAGAACGCATACAGGCAATAACATCCAAGATGATCGAGCTCCAGGCAGCTAAATTAGCTGGTCCATCAACAAAATTTGTACAATGTGGTCGGGACTCAAACCAAGGACTTTCATTGAAACATTAAGAGGCAACAGATCTTACCATTGAACCACATGGCTGCCTCAACAAAAACAAAGAATAGAAATACATGTAGCTCTTCAATAACAAGAAATTTAAAATGGTACACAGACCAAATCTCTCAATTTCCTTATAAACACACACAAAGACAAATTCTCATTACTTTTTTTTTTTTGGTTTATTTTTTCCGCATATTTTATAAATTAGCTGTACATGATTTGTGTACATTAACACATTCAGTTGAAATATCGACTCCTCAATTCAACATAACAATTGTATTTTAAACATATTAGTCTTTAAAAAGACTCCGGCACCAAAAACGAAACTTCTATCTATCTTTAATTCCATGATCTAATCATACGGGTGCCTTTAAATACCATTTCCAAGATATAAGAGTGATCTTACCAATCTCATAAATATAATATCAATATATTTTTTAAAATTTGTAATTCCTTATCTAAGTTGATTAGGCGTAGCATGGCTGTATTTTAACAAAATGTTTGTTTCCATTTGCAGATTTGATTGCAATATATATATATATTAGTAGAAATTAAATTTCATGAAAACAGACCTTCAACTTTAATAACTTTATGCCTTCCATCATAATATCATACACATTTTGTATACAGTTCCTGTATGTATACAATCTCAAGTTTCTTAATATCTCATTGTCATACTGTTTTTCATTTCAGATACATTTTGCTAAAGTTTTTTTCTCTACAAGAAATAAGGAATAGATGCTAAAAGAACAGAAATCCCAAGCGCTGATCCCCAAGCTGTGTAAGCCGTCTTGTATTGCGTTGCAACTTCATAGCCTCCCTTGAAGTCCCAGTACTGAAATCAAATAATCAAAGTTAGAAGAAAATAATTTACCTACTGTAGAGTAATTCATTTGAAATTTTGAACCATAGGCATAGGAGGTCAGTAACTTTTCTGAGGGGAAGGGGGGGGGGGAGGCTGGCCAACAAATATTATTAAATTATCAAAAAAAATCTTAAATTCCTAAAATCCCATTGGTTTCCTAATTTCCGGTAAGTCTCATTCTGTTGGATTTTCACTATGAAAAGATCTGAGCTATATTAGTATTTTACTCTCAAGAAAATCTCAATATCCATGATAACTAGTGTTCGAAATTAGCGGGGAGGAAAGGGGGTTTTGATCCCCCTTCAAATACATTTTTTAGAGGGACCCAGAGGGGGTCCTGAAAACCTCCCCCCCCCCCAAATACTAAATGTGCATAATTTAGTCCAGAAATAGGAATTTCAAAAGTAATTTTCTGAGATAGAACAAGCTTAAAACACTCAGAATTCATTTCAGAGTAATGTAGTCCTTTCTGAAACCCCTCAGCTTCTGGGGGCCTCCGGCGGCCTGCGGACCTCCAGCCTCAAAAGCTTCGACCCTTCGGGCCTTGCCACTGACAGAACCAAATGACATGGGCTATTTCGACCACTGATTGTAAAGCATTTTATGGAATCATATTTTCCATGTGAAACTCACCAAATGCCTAAATCCGTTAGCGGTGTGATAAAAGAGCGGGAAGAGGGCGATGGTCTTCATGGGCATCCAGAACGCTGGTCCCAACTGAAGGGCCTTCAAGACGTCAATGTAATGCTCCACGCCCCCTGGGGCAAACATCACTCCAACGCCAAATGCATAGATTACTGCAATGAAAAAAATAATAAAAATTTTTAGAATAAGTTTATATATATTCATACTCAGTCTTCAACTTGTACGTTTAATCATCCAACACCGTTAAGTATGGTTCTATCACTGCTATGGCTCCAATTCAGGATTGTACACACGTACCAAATGTCACTTTTCAATATATTTTCTGATTTTCGAATCAAGAAAAAGACATTTCAGCATACTCCGTTGAAAAATTAAGATACTGACTTTTCTTGTTTGGTCTTCAAAGATCTTGAAAAATAACTAAAATTTAGTATTGCAAATATCACAAGGTCTTTACTCAGAAGGTGAAGGGTGCTTTTCTTCAGCTTTTTAATATGTTAAAATCAGAAAATATAAATATTTAAAATTCCTACCAACTCCCATTGCTACGCCAGTCATTCTGTGGGCTAAGGAGGACACCATGGGAACTTGGAATCTGAAAACACAATCACAAACCTTAATAGTGATACATTGAAATGAAATGATCAATGTTGAACAAGATGCAAAATTAAGCATTGCTAGTGATTGCACAATAATTGACTGTACTCTAAAATCAGTCAGTTAATCCATAGGTGTAGGAGGTCAATAAATTTTGGAGGGTTGCCCAAAAAATATTGCACAAATAGTCCCAAAAATATTAAATTCCCAAAATGTTCTTTCCCAAAAGTGCATAAAAAATTATTTTCCAAAATTTTTGGGCGGGCTTTTATAATAAATTGACATGCAGCTTGAAATTATGAGTCAATATGCAGTCAGTGTTGAGTAGCAATAGGCAAATTTTACTTCTTCTGATTGAAGTGGATGGTTCAGTCCAGACACTGAACCAGGTTTGGTGATTTTTATGTCTTTTTAAAATCAAGTGACTTAAATCATACAAATCAATTTGAATCAAACACAATCGTCATCATGATTTTAATGTATTAAATCATGGTTTAAATCACAATTTAAATCATCTTGACATTCAATTTAAATCAGCCATCGACATTCAGTTCTTGCCACTTACTTGTAAACCAACCAAGGTGATTGGGGGCGCTGCAGTTTCTGATTTTTATTCCAAAATTCTTTCATCTGGTCTGTGGCAGTGGTGCCCATGGGCAGACTGAAAAATAACACAATTGAATTTAATCTAATTTCTCTAATTACATTTCAAGACAACATACAGCTCCAAAGCATGTGTATACTCGAATCATGCTTCTATTTTTTTTTCCCAAGAAAAAATCAACATTAACTCACTGAGCTTGGTACTTGATTAAATTAGGTTGCAAGTGATTGCACCTAATTTTCCACCTAACACTATGAATATAAGGACGATAATAAGGTGCCGACGAATGTCACGATTATGACTAGCATCTAATTTTTTTTGCAAAATTTTAGTATAACTTAAAATCGTGACATTCGTCGCCAACCCACTAAAACGGCCGACTTCCGGCAATCTGACCAATCAGAGAGCCAGATTTTTGACACATTAAACAGCTTGAAGGGTTGCAACAACGCAAACGGAACCCAGAGATATTCATAGTGCATAAAGCAAAATAGCTGTTCTAAGGCATTTAAATTAAAACATTTGAAATTACCTTACTAGAGCTAACTAGGCACAAAGTAATGGCTTAGAGAATGGAGAACAAATATTTTTTTTAAGAACATTTACTATAACAATTCAAATTTCAAAATTCAAATTAGTTGAATAAATTTGTGAACTGTTTTGACAGACCCACCTCCTGTTCATCATTATAACAGAGGATTGCCGCATACATGCTCGCAATGTGAGACGCCTGGAAAAAAAGTTATCAAAATTAGATTATATTGTGAAAACAAAGTAGGCTCATTAATGACATTATATTGTCGCTACCGTAGTTGGCCAAGACACAGAGGACTCATAGCATTTAATTGGTAAGCTAAGCAAATTAAGACAATTCTGAACGGTTCGTAACTCAGGCCTTCCATCAGCTACCATCGAAAAGTGAAGAAATCACTTCATACATAGTCACACAATTATAAAACGGTGACAATGACAGTAGTCCGTAGCTATATAAGGCCAAGACAGTGAGACTACATTTTTAGTGTTTACAAATACAAATGAAATAGAGTAGTGGGGATGTCATTGGGGCAGCTGAAGAACAGAACTTTAAAAGCCTGACATAACAGCTGCCAGTGCCAGAAAATTGATTCAAGATTTTATAGCAAAATTGTAGCAGTTGCACAACTGTCAAAAAATTAAACTCTGCTTTTATGACCAAAAAGAGTCTGGAGTCGGCTGAAATTGTTGGGCATGATTAACAACAATCCCTTGCATGTTTTGCCACAGTTTTGCAACAATATCTGACCTATAACTGTGTAAAAAGAACATTATTTTACCCTGCTAAAGTGGAGAGAGCCATGTTGTTTCTCCTGTCACCTTGCTGCGTCCTTGACCTTGCACAAAACTAGGTCATCCAGGTGGCGCGAGAGGTCGGGCGATATCAGGGTCAAGATACGTATTTATTTTTGCGGGAACATGTCTGGGCAGGATCCAAATTCTTGTGTCATAAAAAGAGTGAAACCCCTGTGTCAGAATCACTTTTAATGCTTGAAACAGAAGGGGAAGCTGCAATTTGAGGTGAGTGTCTTCTATGTGTGTAGACAGATCTAATTCCAAAATCATTCTGAGCTTTTGAAGGTGATTTAATTTTTACAGCAAAGTTGGATCTTTTGTTTTGTTTGGATCAAGCTAATCCACATGGCCACAAGTGACAGTTCTTGATTGTCATATAATTGCAGTATTTTCACTAAATTTCTGTGTATTATAAGGCGATGGTTAAACGACAATGACAAAGTGACAACATTTTAATTGGATAAATGAATCATTGAATGTGCAAGAATGCCAAATGGCAAGATGCTGGCAGTGGCTGGCACTGGAATTTCCCAGTCTCATCCACTGGTCCAGCCTCAGAAATATATAGGCCAAGAGGACACAACAGCTTGAGTCCAGTTTATTTATCTTGGATTTTTTCTTTTCAGATTGCAACAATGCCAATTGATCAGATTACATACTCTGAAAAATATTTCGACGAGTGCTTTGAGTACAGGTAATTATTCTTAATTAATAAATTATGCTCTCCCAGGTTCGGGCATTTTATTGGCCCCAGATCTAGAAATTTTAACTAAGTGCTTATTATGAATAAAATTATAGAATATAGATTTATTGTATCGAGATGAAAAATTTAACGTTTCATCATGATCATTCACTGTTAGTAATATTACATTGAATTTTTGTGATTTTCAGACATGTCTTCCTGCCATCTGACATAGCAAAACTTGTGCCAAAAACACATTTAATGACTGAAACGGAATGGCGCAACTTGGGCGTACAACAGTCACCAGGATGGAACCATTATATGATACACTCGCCAGAGCCCCACATTTTACTATTTCGAAGGCGCATTCCTCCTAAAAATGGTTGACATAGTATCTGCAACAAAAAACTATTTTCATAACTGTTATGTGTAATTACTTCTTTGTTATTTTGTTATTTAATTGTCTTTGTTAATCATTGTGCCATTACTCGGATGTTGCTGTCATTGCCAAATGATTATACCACTATCCATGTTTGTTAAGCTGATTATACGGTTTAAGCCTATACATTTTAATCAAATGATTCAAATTTAACTCGTCAGTAATGTGAATGTGATTCGGTTTCATGATTGTAGGATTTATATTTTGACTTTTCAAATTCTGGAATTTTGGTGTTCAACAAAAAAAAAATTGTTCGTTTAAGTACCGGTAGACTGTACTACTTGACACTTTTGCAAAGTAGTTCTGGGACTTATGTTATTTTATGCATATTTAATTACATTATTTACATGTTGGGCAAGAATTATACTTTTTGTCATGTTCTAGTAAGAAATTGAGCTCTCATAATAACGATTATAATACTGATTATATTTATATCAATACAGCTATACCTGAGCAGCATTAAAATGTCATATTTTTACAAAATCTTACGTTTTTGTCGATTATGTCCTGAGGCTTAGTGGGATTAATTGTCAGACATAAACTGCCTCCTTTGAAACACGGAGCCTTGTGCCAATATATAGGCCAATACACAAAAAGGAACTTTCAGAGGAATTGAGAGTTCCACACCTTTTTTTCAACTTTCATTATGGAATCCTCAATTTTGAAGTGCCTGAGCTGCAGGATTTTTCCACAGGGTACCAACTGAAATTGGCAAGCAGATTCCCTGACTGAACCCCGTCTGCTCTACAGGCAGCTGAACGCAGTGAGGCTGCAGACTGACAAATTCATATCGAATTGGGTGTCAAAATTGGCATCTTTGGCACTGGGATTGCTGCCTCTAGGGTCCGCGCCATGCAGAACTCAGCAGAACTGTGCTTTTAAGAGCTTCTGAAAAATGCATGTAAGCGAGGACATGAAATAGAGCACAAGTGAAATTATTGCAGCCTGCTCGCTAATGCTCGCAACTGATTTAGCAGGTTACTGTAGCCTGGCAAATTCCCTGACGTTATTTGGCCTTATCGTTATTAGGCCCAATTAACACAATTAAACCGGAGAGCAGAAACTTTAACAAGGGTTTCGCTTAAAATGGAGGGCTTGTATCACGCAATAACGTATGCGAAACCAAATGCCCTACGATTTCGAGCGCCAAATATCAAATTCTCAGACTTTTTCCCCACCAGGGAATTTTTTTTCTTCATTTTACATGTCCAGTGGGGACCCTGTTCTATCAGCATTCAATAAGAAACCGATCCCTATTCCTGCACTGCCAGTTCTCCGCATTCCGGGCCTGATGCAATGGCCAGTGGCAACTCGGCAAGACTTCTACTGGCTCTTGGAAATCTTTTAAAACTGCAACCATAATTTGTCAAGTGAGAACTGACAAGAATTCCGGCAATTATAGGCCTCAACTGACAAGGATTCACTCCGTCCAAGAGCTTTCCTTATAGAAGTCTGGCCAACACCCAGGTTTTCAGACACTGTATGGAACCCAGAACTGGCTAATAGAATGCAAGCATAAATTGCTCCAGAATCCTACAACACATCAAATACAAATGCCTTAACCATCAGGCACAGAAAGTTGGCAAGTCCTCTAATCCACAACTGTCTCGGAAAACATCAAGAACAACCGAAGAGAGTCCGCGACAACCTGGAAAGTCATGTCCGGTGCACTCTACATCCACCTCAAGCTTTTGGGAGGCACTTGAAAACAGTAGGCGTAATGATTTTTAAAATCACCATATCAATTAAAGCACAAACCGACACTAGCTTTCAACAAAGTTGAACAGAACTTATGATCATCAACTGACTAACCAATCATCAATATAGGATCATCATCAACTAACCAGTCATCAATATAGGTCAATAATACTCAATATCCAAAGACAAACAATTGCAAACAGGCTGCAACTGGTGATATCCTAAGCGGATTTGGAGTCAAGAAAAGGTCATCACCTCATGCGAGTCAAATAGCTGCTAGCAATGCCAAGGCCCAGAGCAATGGCTGTGCAGGATCGTGTACACCATTTGACAAAACTGGGTGACCCCACGACTCAACCAAATGCACTCATTACGCACTAATATAAGAATTATAAATTACTTCACAACTTCTTTTTTAACATTTATTTGACAAACATACAGGAAATTTACTCGTCATCAGCGGCCTTTGTGGTCCTGGTGTAGATCATTTGGCTGCTGTGTTTGGAAACCAGACGGATCAATCCTGAAACGAAAGATATATTCATTATTCTGATGATCTAATAGCAGTAATCTTGCAGAGTTACATTACAATTCGCTTGCATGTGGGTCCAGATATCATCAATGCATTAACTGAAATTTGTTTACAAGACCCATGCTTATCAAATGGGCCCAGCTATGCAAAATTGGTACAGTGAAGCCTGGCTTTGCAATGCACGATGTGGCAATGCACTGTTGATCTGACATTCACACTAGATGCCAATCAAACCTATAGATCATTTAAGTGCACTTTTGCAATGCCTAATTAGCTAATCCCTTGAGGCTGGGGAGCTAATAAACCAAACAGCCTTGGAGTTTGCATGAAGCTTCAAGATCCATTAATGGGACCGGATTGGAATGATTCTTGAAAGGACATGCTTCAGTTAATTGCAATTGCGACTTCACTCAAGCACTGACATTTAGCAAGATCTAATAATATATGTAATCGTAAATAGCAACTGCTCTTTAACTTTAAAGATCACAAGGATTGAAGTAGTGTAATAGTGAACTTTCGAAAGTCGTGGGCTTGGCATATTCACCTTTCTGTGTGAGCTCAATGAGGGCAGCACGGGCGAGTGACCCTCTGACCTTCAGCCTCTCGGAGACTACGGAAGGGGTGATCAGTTTGTAGCTAGGAACTTCCTTGTACAGTTTGTCGTAGGTGGCTTTGTCGAAGAGAACCAAGTTGTTCAACTTGTCCCTTACTTTTCCCTTGGACCACTTCTGCTCAGAGGAAAGAAATATGGAATTAGTTAATTAACATACATTTTTTAATTAAAATTACTTATAACAATTGTGCATTGTTGGCACTAGCATGTAGGTAAAAGTTATGATTAACACCTGCACGATAAAGAAACTTAAACAGATAGGCGACAACAGGTAAATTCATTCTATTTCCAATGCAATTAAAAGAAGTTTGTCGACACCAGTTTAAAGGAGTACCGATCGGAAGTGCAGACTACAGATAGAGTTATGTTTATTCAAGTTTAATCAAGATACATTCCTTTAGGACAATTACACATTTTGACAGACATTGACATAGAATATACCTTCTTCTTGGCTTTGCCACCACCAGATCCTCCCTCTTTGGGCTTCTTGGAGGGGGCCTTCCCCTTCTGGTCCTGCTTTTTGGGGGGCTGAAATACATAAAACGATTTTAATGATTATTCAAATCCACAAGACATGATCTGCATTGATCATTGAGTTGAATCATTGACAAGGACATTGCCAATAGTTGGCAATACTGATACCCTTTCTAAATTTAAGTCTTTTAAATAATGTCCAGCTGGTTGTGTGAATTTTTTAAATAATTGAAGAAAGTGTATAAGAACAGATAGCCAAATCAAAGGCATTCATTGCTCAAAGGCTGACTGGCTGTCAGATGACAAGCCAATCCACAAAACTGCAAAGCATGCATTCCCGACCTGTCAACATGGTCGCGATTTGACAAACTCACGTGTTCGACTTCGGGTGGAAATAATTTCATAAATCGGAAACACATTCGCTTTAAACTGCATACGAAGATGCTACGATACTTTATTTCATTAATTACATCGTTAAGCAATGCCTAAACAGTCATTAAGGCTATTATTTCGGCAATTTAAAGGAGAAATTGTGAAGACATCTCACCATGTTGGATAATGCGAGAAAGAGGCCAATCCTCGTGCGCCGGAAAGGGAAGTCCCCGAAAAAGCCGCTTACAACAATTTTGTGACGAAATTTGCCAAATTTCCTAATTTTTCCTTGGCTAACCCGCCTAATTTTTTCAAAATGTAAACACATAAATACTTCTTAATTAGTAAAGCGTGTTTAATTAGAAATTTAATGACATTAAATTTTTTTTATTGTTTTAGTTGACAGTCCTATCAAGCATGCGCAATAGACATCTCTTTGTTTTCTTCCGGCGAAATGTCATTGTTTTTGACAGATCTGTCAGATGGCCCTGATATTTGAGTGATTGACAGCTGATCAGACGTGTTTGAAGGTAATTGTTGTTTTATAATGTGTCTGGGTGCAAGGAAGGGCTCAATGTACAGTGCTTGAAGTTGAATCTGCAGGGAAACAACTCTGATGACAGAAATGTTTATCCAAATATTGTTTTAACAATTAGACTTGTCTGTGGGACAATGGTGAGTCATTTGTGGCTGAATTTAAAACACAGGCTTGATGTATTGTTGCTCTGATTATGTTGGCTTTTGTGACATTCTTGTCATGCAAATTGTAGGCCCATTGGCATTGATCTTGCTAAGTATTAAAATGATAAAATGACATTAAGCCAACCATGTCATATGTGTTATGTAAAGTAAACTTTTGTATTTGTGTAAAACTGTGCACTCTGTATAATTTTTTTGCATCAAAAAGCGTTTTGAACGAAAATTGAGTAGCCATGGTATCCCCAATAATGCCATTTAATGGTAATAATTATTAGAGTTCTCGCCTCTGGCGATGAACTCTTTAATTTTCGCAAGCATCTTCAACACCAGTTAGCAGGTCGAGGAGAGACCTTAGATTTAAGGACGACTTAGATCGTAGGACGTACTGAAAACGAAGGATGGTCGTACTCAAATTTAAGGACGATCCTCTGGTGCTCTCTTTTTGGTTGTTTACTAAATGAATAATGACCCAATTACGTGAATAAGGTGTCATCTGATTGGTCAAAAGTTGACCCGGTTAGATAGCCTCACAGTGAATCCAAGGCTGCAAAAACTAAACCCAAAAACGAGAATTTTAATGGCGACCGTCATCATTTGACAACACAATCTTGTCAATATATTCACCCGAAAGACAGTGGCAGCAAATGTTGCACATAGAAAAGACAGTAAAACTATTCTACTTTTCAATAAACAAACTTTTTTTAATATTCTATGGTCGATTATTATGCCAGAAAGGCCTGAATGCAACCACCTCAAACGTCCTTCGTTTTAGGGACGGCCGTCCCTCGATTTAAGTATGCCCGCCACTTTCTCCCTTCTGAACTGAAGAGGTTGTACTGAAATCATAGGACGACCATCCTGAAATCGTAGGACGTCCTGAAATCTGCGGTCGGCCGCGACCTGGTTAGATTAGTCAAGCCAGCTTGCAACACATACCTGTTTGTACATTCAACCACTGTTCATTTAGGCAATAAGGGTCTTGCCTATCCAACGGTTGCATTTCTATGTGGTTATTGTAGATGTAGCATGTGTAAGGACAGCCTGTTCACAGGTAATTTCTCCTGTCCAAAAAAACTTTCTCCAACATTTCAATAATGATCAACCATGCGCCAAGTGGCCGTTTTCGGTACTAACTCCCTCTGGCCATTCAAACTGCAGACAGCAAGCTGTCAACAGCCCTCAGCATGGCTCTAGCACTGGTAAGTTTGTTTCTTTGACTAAATATGTAATTCTACTCTACAAACATGATGCTGGCTGCAGGATAGATAGCCAAACCGAGTTTTGACAGCAGAATCCTGCCAGAAGTATCCCTGTTTTGACAACTTTTGTGTATTGACAAAAAGTAAACAAACTGCTTGCATTGTGCATGGCTGGCTCAATGCATCTACTCACTGACAGCTGCTATGATGCTATGATCTGATAAATTGCAACCCCTGCTAGTTATTATAAATTAAAAGCTATCTCACATTTCATATTCTGTCATAATCATAGGCTACAGTCTGAGTCAAGGCCATGAGCATTGGAACACAGTACTAATAGGCCCTGACTTAGTCCTACTGATAGGTTACACTGCCTTGTAGAAGGTCCTGCATTGGGCTAACATATCAACTCTTCTTTGCAACAGATAGGCTATAGCCCCTAAGAAATGCTGTTTGTTGACAGTGTCAGTGTTTACTCAGGGACGTATCTAGAAAATGTCAGACTGTTTACAAATGGAAATATACTAAAAATATCCGATTTAATTTTTTAACTTTAAAATCTACAGGCCCACCAGGGGGGGGGATTTGAACCCGATAAACCCCCCTCAGGATCTGGTACTAGTTGACATAATTTCATTTTACTCTTCTTTATGTCTTTCAGCATCTGGAGTGGTGGTCAATGTCTGATGTCCTACAATACTGAGCAGGAATATGGCATCAATGTTATAATAAATTTGATAATATATTATAATATATTGTAATAGTGTAATGATTTGATTGATAATGCAATAGGCCTAGTTGATTGCAAATTAAAATTTTGATCTCGCAATTAGCAGTGGCATAACCAGATTTTGTCCGGAGGAGGGGGGGGGGGGTTGGTGGTAGTGTGGGTAAAAAGGAAAATAAGCGAACGTTGAATGGGGTATGGAGTGGGGAGGCGCAATTGAAAATATTAAGGATTAAGGAAATTAAGATTTAATGCTAAAAGGTACAGTATAAAATATTATAATAACAGAAGCAGTTCATTATTATTTTCAAATATGGTCAATCCTCAGAGGAGGGTGTGAATGGCCGCAGGGGGGTCACCTGCCCCTCCCCCCCGCCACTGGCTATGCCACTGCATGTCGAACAGCTGCTGTTAAAAACAATTAATTCAACGATATTCATTGTTAATTGTGCAATGCATTGTATGGTAATTTTAAGATAGAAATGTTAGAAATTAACAAACATGTAATTTAAGCTTGATAGTGTATAAGATCAAAATGTCAGCGTTACAAAAATGTATAAAATATCACAAATTCCACTAAGCTGTTGTCATGGAAATATATTTAACAAATATCCTTTGACTTTGATCTGTATTAAAATTCACACCAAATCGAAATAATATGAATTTCTGTTGACTTTACTAGACTTGTTGCAATTTCATTAACTAGCTTAGAAATTAGTCCGTGTGTTTTAATGTTGAGTACTGTCCTCAAGTGAGGTTGTGGCCTATTGGATAAGGCATCTGTGATTCTGTGTGACTTCTTCTTGAACCAATAAATCACTGCAATTCAGCCGTGTTGTTGCACATCTCATGACCTGACTGTGAAGTAATCAGAATTCTATTGTGTGTAGATATTTATATATGGAAAGGCAATGGTATGGTAAAATGTTATTTATGGTCGTTTTAAGTGGGTCAGCACATTGCCTAAGCACAGCTTCTGTATGGCATTCATAGAAATAAAAATAACAGTCAATACAATACATAATTTACATTATACCCTTAAAGTCCATATCTGCTCTGGGTTATAAAGCATTTGCCATGTGATACAAGGAATTTGCCGTGTGATGCAGGATTTAGTGAGATATTCCATAGGTACGGGAGGGTCGACATAAAGAGTCGAGGGCAGATACGAAGGACTGATGTCAAAAAAGATAAATTATGCATCATTAAAAGGTCTCGAAAAGACAGGTAACAACTTACTAATAAGCCACAAATAATGTCATTATGTAAGCAATTAATACGATCAGGGATTTGCCAATTGTGCCTTGTTGGCATTTGTTGCATTGAATAACATCTAGTGTTATTATTTAAGGTTGTTACAAGATCAACATTCAGTATACCAAAATGATTTGAATAATCAACGAAGTGTATAATTTAATAACAAACAAAACAAAAATTAAAACTAAATAAGCATAATGCTCTGAAAATAACATATTGGTCATTTTCGGCAGTGGTCGTCTAGGTAATTGGCCGCCAATTGCGATGGCTGCCAGGGCAATTGGCCACCCTAGATATTTGGCCCACTATGAATTAAACGGTAGGAGACGTAGGAGACAAAACAATTTGGTTGGGTGGGTCTGCCCAAAAAGTATTGCTGATTGCTCACATTGCTTCCACCCCTCCTTCCACTAACCACGTCCACATAGCAACCCACACACATGGCGAGAACTCTCAATTCGCATCGGTCCTGATCGAAACTCCAGTTGTTAATCTGAGTATAAAATGTTTTGGATTTTGCACTTTCAGAATGACATGGCTTGTAAATCCTAATGCTTGATAAAGTTAAATTTTGGCCTCAATTCAATCACACTACACCCATTGGAAGACATAGCATGGCAAGGAGCTAATTGAAACACTAAAACGTAATCATGACGGACAGCATACGACTTTGGTTATATTACATGAAGAAGGGGTTTAAAGACTCCATCTATGGAACGTTCAAGATTTACCAAATGGACAGAGATCAGCAAATGATCAAAGAAACTCAATCATCGCCCCAGAAACAAGAGCACATGAGCACCTTGGCAAGGAGGCGAGCCGAGCGAATGAAACACAAAGAAGTCAAAAATGCAGAGTGAGTAGCAAAAATTATCCTACTATTAATCCTACTATTAATTCGTGGACCCCTCTGTCTTTCCCAGCCAAAATACAGGGTGTCCATCCAAAAAAACTTGCATGCAACATTTTTTCACCCCCAAGAAGGACATAGGCTGGGTTTTATGTTCAAAATTTCGTATTTTACTCTTACCCCCATATCACATGTATTATGCTAAAATCAAATCATTGAAATATATGATAATCACTTGAGCTACATTATAACTAATACGAAAAAGAGGAGCAATGAACCATCATTGAACAATATTGAACAGGGCCCAGAAACCTGCAGGAAGGAAGCAGGCTGACAGGGGTGGCCAGATAAAAAGTGCAAATCCAATTCCTTGACAAAATTTTAATATAGAGTTGCCCCCCCCTCCTCAGTTCCAGCACCCTTTCCCAGATTATCTGGGCAAGGATGCCAGATATCACCTAAAAAGCCCAGATTTTGAGTCTGTCTCAATTTAGGGTGTTTTATACTAAGCTATAGACATACATACAGGCCAATCATTTGCCCCAATAATTTCAAGTTTCTAACCCTGACCATTTCTTCTTTCATAGGGAACCAAGAGTATTACACCGCATCTTTATGTGTTGCGCATGGAATGGCGGAATTTTTTGGGTAAGATTATAAATTATAGCGTGACCTTTTCTAACTTGGAGCTATTTTCAAAAAGACAAGAATGGTTCCTGACATGTTTTTATCTTTTTTGAAACAACTCGTTAATTTTCATAAGAGATTAATCCATTAAAAGCCTATTTTTTCTTCCTTTTTTTCAGACCAGTATTCTCCTGTTCAACTGGATGTTGAAACCAGGATTAAAGTATCTGATTGAATTAATATTCTGTAAGTATTTACCTTCCTATTTGATCTGCTAATACTGATTAGTATGCTAATACTGATTAGCATATAAAACGACTGAGTTGACAAATTGATTGACTGCTATCTGATTGATTGACAGTTGATATGATTGAATCATGTTGTCACATGCCAGGTGAAATGATTGACAGTTGACTGATTGACTCACTGATGCCAAATGGACTGATTGACAGCTAGTTGACTGATTGATTGACTGATGTCTGATTGATTGACAGTTGATATGATTGAATTATGTCGTCAGCATGTCAGATTGATTGATTGACAGACTGATTGACTTATCCCAATAGATTGATTGACTACCAGTTGACTGATTGATTGATTGATGTCTAATTGATTGACAGTTGAGTGATTGAATTGATTGACTGATTTATTAACAGGTGACTGATCGAATGACTGACTGATTAAGTGACACTGACTGATTGACAGATCACTGATCGAATGAGGGAATGACTGATTTATTGACTGATGCCTGATTGATTGATTGTCAACTAGTTGAATGATTGACTGATGCCTGATTGATTCACGGTTTACTGATTGATTGACAGTTGAGTGATTGAATCATTTGACAGATTGATTGACTGATTGATCAGTTGACTGATGCCCACTGGATTGAGTGACAGCTAGTTGAATGGTTGATTGACTGGTGATGCCTGATTGATTGACAGTTGACTGATTGATTGATAGTTTGATTGACAGTTGACTGACTGATTGAGTGATTGAATTGATTGACTGATTTATTAGCAATTGACTGATCAATTGGCAGATGACTGATTAAATGACAGATTGACTGATCAATTGATTGATGCTCAATTGATTGACTGACAGCTAACTGAATGATTGATTGACTGATGTCTGATTCATTTACTCTACAGTTGACTGACAGAATCGATTGACTGATTTATTAACAGTTGACTGATTGACTGACTGATGGGTTAATTGACAGATGACTGATCGAATGACTGATTTACTTATCGATTGATTAATGCCCAATTGATTGATTGACAGCTAGTTAAATGGTTTATTGACTCATGCCTGATTGATTGATAGTTGAGTGATTGAATCAATTGACTAATTTATTAACAATTGACTGATTAATTGACAGATTTGTTAATTGACAGATAGCTGATCGATTGACGGATTTCTGATTAACTGATTATAAGTTGACTATACTAAAGGGCTTATCCTTGGCCCATTCTATGTTGTGTGTATGTAAACTTGTCAGCTTGATTGACTGATTGACAGTTAATTGAAATATGGACTAATGCCTGATTGATTAATTGATTGATCAACAGGGGGCTCTGCTTCTGCCCACACTGTTTGGAACTGGGTCAGTCCCTTGGTCACGTGGACATTTGGCGCCCTCTGGATTCTCCCGTTGTTCGTACTCAGCAAAATAGTCAACTGTCTTTGGTTTCAGGTAAATCGTTTATTTATTACTTTGATAGAAAATTAATAATCTTTTAAAAAATTTAACAAAAAACAGTTAATATTTAATATACAACTTTGATAAACTCGATAATTTTGAAAAAAAAAAGTATTTAAGATTAACAGATTAATTTGATGTTTTCAAAAAAATTCATTTTAGGATATTTACAGGTATATGTTTGTGAATTGTATTGCAGGACATAGCAGACGCGGCATACAGAAGATCACGAGGACGTCCTAACTACCTTCCAAGTTTGAGTAAAATTATAGCGGACATTTTATTCAGTCTGACGGTCCAGAGTTTATTTCTTATCCAGGTAAATAAAATACTATTTCAGTCTATTTCAATCAAGACTTCATCCTATAGAATTATCATCTTTACAAAAATGGAAATTATTTTCACTAAGACTGAATCGTCAGTGATTAATCTGTTTTTACCTTCAGCGAACGAAGTTCGAAGAAGGTATTTTAATCACTTGGGTAAAAATGTTGTTGGCGGATAGATCGTTTCCGGGCCAGCACTCGGCCTCTATTGAGTGTATATGGATGAAATTTGGTACACAAATAGCCTGTATGGTCTTGTTGTGCCTTTTGATGGTCTAATTGATAGATATTCAATAACTTTTGAAATAATTGAGAAAATATACAAATTATTTTTGTTCGTTTCCGGGCCAAATCTCAGTCACTATTGCATATGCACTTATGAAATTTGGTACAGATGTGGCCTATATGGTCTAGTTGTGCCTTTTGATGGTCTCATTGATGGCTATTTTATATTTTTTGCAAAAATTTGGAAAATAGAAAAATATGTATTTTTTGGTTCTTTGGGCTGAGACTCGGTCACTATTGCATGTAAATGGATAAGGTTTGGTACACACATGGCCCATAAGGTCTTGTTGTGCCCTTTGAAAGGTCTGGTGGAAAATATTAAATGCTATTTGAAATATTTAAAAAAAGAGAAAAAATAAATTTTTTGTTTCTGGCCCAAGACTTGGTCACTATTGCATGTACATGGATAAAGTTTGGTACACATATGACTTATGTGGTATAGTTGTGCCTTTTCATGGTCTGACTGATACATATTCTATACTTTTTGTAATATTGACAAAAAATATTAAAAATACTTATTTTCTTAGGCAGGCAAATAACAGATGATAGAACGCCATTACTCGACCACTGTTGCATACCTATAATATATGGAATTTGGTAAACACGCTAATTTTATGATGTAATGTAATCTTCTAAATGTGTTATTCGCTGAAGGTTTGCTGCTTCGCAGCCTATGTTTTGTAGTACTAGTACTGGTAGCCAGATAATGCTTACCGTATTTTCTCTATTAAAAGCACACCCCCTAATAAAGCCCACCCCCTCCACAAGGAACTAATTTTCATCAAAATTCCATCAAAATATGACCTTTTCCTAAGTTTTTTATGCAAAAAATTATTAATTGACCTTATCATCATTACTTCTGCCCACTGGGCGTTTAATAGAGAAAATACGGTATATTTTCATCAAACAAATTCTCAATACAATTGATATTTTTGCAGGGCATGTTAGCAAGCCTCCTCCCAATAGATGCCATAGGGGTGTTGGTGAGCCTGCTGCACATGTGTCTTCTCAACTCCCTGTATGCGTTCGAGTACAAGTGGTTCAACATGGGTAAGTGTTTTAAGTTGTACTTCTTTACTGATTAGACCAGGCATAATTAATTTTTAGCTTCACAGATCCTTCCCACTTTACTTAACCGATTAACAAAATTAAAAAAGAGAGGTTACAGTTTTGATATTTTCCTGCAGACTAACCTTAGAAAAAGTGCCTCATGAAGATCCGAGATGCTAAAAATAATTTTTGTCTGGCCTTAACAACTAAAGTATGTGCTGCACAACTTATTTCAATTATATCACAATTTGCCATCTTTCAATATAGATTGTTTTATAATTGCATAAATTCATTTTCATTATAAGGTTGTTAATGTTACTGGTATAAAATTTTTGAAATTAACGTAATGAATTGTGACTATTTTTGCAGGATGGGAGCTGCAGAAAAGGGTGTCTTACATTGAGAATAACTGGCCGTATTTCGTTGGATTCGGTCTTCCCTTGGCTATTCTCACATGGCTACCTTCGTCCTATATTGTCAGGTAAATTTGCTTACAATTCTACTGACAGGGTACTGAAAATTCCCTATATTTTTCCCTGCTTTACCCTACGTTTTCCCGTACTTTCTTTCGACTTTATATATATTGTGTTATCGCCACAAATCGGAAACCAAAAACTATAACTTTTATGGATTTTTGTTCAAAATAGAGGGTTTGTTTCATGCACTAACTGGTGTAAAACCAAATTCCTTGTGTTTTCCCGGAATTTGAGACCAAATTTCAAATTCCCTGATTTTTCCCTACAGGGAATATTTTTTCACCATTTTCCTTATTTACCCTGTCCTGAATGAGTAAACTTCAAGAAATAGACTTAGTCGGAAATTTGTGGAAAAATTTACAACAGCGTCAGAATGTTTGGAATTATCAGATTTTATTATTTATTATTTAATTTCTACCAGACTGCAGACATTTGACCTTTAAGGGCCTTGTAATGAATTTGAAAATTATTCTTAATTTTCAGTGGTTGCGTTTTCTCCATCCTGTTCCCACTGTTCATCATCAGTGGAAATGAAGCCGAGCCTATACCAGGAACGTAGTAAGTTAATTTAAAATATATATTCATTTATATGTACATGACTTATATGAGTTACGTGTATGAACTATATTATCAATCAAGTATATTTTGACAGACCTAAGATCTGATAATTTGTAACATTTTCTGAATCATGGAATGTATTTTCAAGAATTTTATTTCACGGTCAATCTTTATGGGTTATCATTTTAGTTTTTTGGTGATATTTAAACAGCGTGTCTGCAGCTTTTTTGAAACAAAATTCCAGGCTTTTTCCAGGCCAAGTTTTCCAAAATTCCAGGCCAATTTGTTGATGAACTGAGCATTTAACGACACGAAACACACATTTTTTTCTGAACACATTTGTACTTTTGTCCCATCATCACTAAAGTTGCCAAAAATTTAGCAGTGGACTATTTTTATTTCCATACAAACTAAATTCAAGGCTTTCCCAGGCCTTTTTTTCAAAATGCTGGTTTTTCCAGGCTTTTCATGGCCTGGAAATTGAGAAACCAAATTCCAGGCTTTTCCAGGATAGGCAGACACCCTGTTCAATCTCTGTTCATGTATGTATTTCTTTAATGTCCAGGTGGATCTAATGAACTAATTATTTTCTTTAAAACTCTTTTTCAGTGATTTCCCAGTGCGCCTGTTCTCTCTTGTGATCAGAATCAGCGATTCTATTTTTACGATTTTCATTCGAAAAAGCCACATTTCATCAGCGCCCTCTAGTGCAAAATCCACTCCAACTAAACAAGTCCACCTGGTGGACAAAAGATGAAACTTGGACATTTTAAGATTTTATGGAATTTGCTCTTATTTTATTAACTTGTTTTATTTAAACAGATTTTACATCAACGTATAGGAACCTATAGGGCTACTGTGTAATTTATAATAGCAAAGTAAAGAAGCTTCACATTTCTGAAGAAGAAAAAAAGATTCGGAAGACTCCAAAGTATTCAGTTTCGCCTAATTTACCATTGTGTAATTTATTTATTCAAGAAAGCTTGGCCATTTAATTAAATTACCATTACATTTTGAGAGTCCATTGGACATGTATCTCCTTCAGCGCTTTATTCATTTCTTTAACTTAGCTTTTCGCCGAATTGACTGTTCCATTTGACTTAGGTGTCTAAATCTGGTTTGAATGGATATTATAAGCAGAAATTTAACATGAAATATGTTACTTTGTATTTAAACTAAATTCATAATGTTTTTAATATTAAATGGATTGAATCGTTTATTTCCTGATGATTTCTAGATTCAGTAGATTGTGATACTTTTGTGCCAATGCATGGACCCCATAGGCCTATTAATATTATGTCATATTGTGACTTACAATTCTTGAATAATTTGTAATTTTCTTGATTTAAAAAAATCTACAAAATCTGACAATCATTGATATTTTATTACTTGTTTCAGCAGGGACTAAATTCAATACCTTCTGTTCCTGACTTCCTGTTGTCTTTGGTTTTTAACTAACTGAAAAAGTTTGTTGAACATAATTGTCTACCGTTTTCTGAAATCCAAGAATTGCATGGGTAAATTGAAGAGATGACTTGTTTTAAAAACAAAATTATTATATATAGGCAGTATGTGCAGAATGAATGTTGTCAAAATGTGCTGCAAATTGTTCCGTACACGCTGTATGCCTTGTATTTGTCATAAACTTAAGTTAGTCGTGAGATGAGATTTAATTAATTGAGACCATGTTCTTTGATCAAAATCATAAAACTTAATGATCCTGATTTTATAAATATGTTTTCGTCATATTGAGTTCTTTATGATACTTTGTCTATTGCATGTAAAAATCTATTAACTGGTTTTGAACTTTGACACCTGGTTTCTAACCTGGGACCACCACAGGTTGCAAAGTTAATTGACATAACTTGATTTTAAATGTTCTTTAGTTGGGTGCTATTATTCAAGTCATATAAAGGTATTAGCACCAGGTGATAATGATGAGTGAATCAGATTAATAGTGATGGATATCTATGTGCAATGATTGATTAATTTTGCCTACAAAATGTTTTTAAAACTTGAGGAACAATAAAGTTTTAGTGCATACAATATTCTGAAAACTGTCTTTCATTCCGAAGGTCTTAAATTATCATTACAAATTAAATCCCTCCGGCTAATATTGCAGTTAAATCTTGGCTGACATGATCAGTCCTGCCTTAGCTAAAAACGCCTTCTCTGAGCATCCCACTCACCCCAACTTTCCACCTATCCTTCTTTTTCTGGCCTGTCTTTCTGTGAGGAGCATATAACCTTCTGACTCCTCTTTTATTTCCAATTTCTACTCCATCTCAAAATCGCCACCAGGAGTGCATGCATCTCTCAAACCAAACATGAAATTCTTCTCTCAAATGTCTTCTCCTGCTTTTAATACTGCAATTACACGACTAATACTTTCTGAACCTCTAAACCGCTATCAAAGGCTAATTATTTCACTATCTTTGCCATTTTTAATGCAACTTCACTTTTAACCCATTTCATACCAAACTAATACTGCCATATATTCATGAACCTGCACTGCAGCACACCTGGTGGTGCACTCCAAAATTACATTTCTTTCAACTGGATCACAAAAATGCTAACCCTTCTTCTTTGTTGCTTTGTCTCATTTCCTTATTCACTTGCTTTTTCCCATTGTAACCTGCCTTTAAAATTGTTTAATAATGGGTAAATTCTAGTATTATATATGACAATAGGTTAGTTGGCTTGTGTCATAGAGCTGGTTCGATTAATCGATATATCGCGATATATTAATTCACAGACTTATCGTGATAATCATTTCACATATTATTGTGACATCACAACAACTACATATGACAGAAGTTGTTTTTTTTGTGAAATTTGGCCATTTTTGGGAAAAAATTACAATCTTTGAAGCAAGAACTATACTTTTTGACAGCATTTATGTCACAAACTTCGCATTTTGCATGATTGATGCTGCTCAATTATCGCGATAAATATCGTGTATCATCACAAATTTATTGTCATATTATTGTTTTCATGTCAGTGAACCAGTGGCAGTGGGTCGATGGACCAGTGACCATGGGTAAACGGGCCAGGGGCACAGCGGCCAATTTGAGCCAATGACCCAAGAATCAGCTGATTAGTTACGAAAGACACCTTTATTTACTGAAAAAACTTTTCTTGTCTTTATTGTTTGAAAAGTAAAAACAAAGGGCCAAGATTGGTTTCAGGTGACACCTTCAAAACCATCTGAAAAACCTTCAGCACTTTCAGCAGAGTTCATAATATTGTCCATTGTTAAATCCACAAAATAATTTTTCGTAGCCAACAATAATTAATCGTAATTAATCTCCTTATCTCACAGTCTTGATGCTCTGTACTTAGCAAGTCTCTCCAAGGTAACCAATTCTTCTTCAGAAAAATTGTCCAGATTCAAATGTTCCGAAGTTCTTCCGGAACTGTCTTCATGTTCGTCTTCCGAATCGGAACTCTCGTATTCCAAAAGTTCCAAGGTGTCTTCAAATTGTTCCATCTTTTTGAAAGCTTCCAATTCGGCTACACTCATACCGGCCACCTGAAAAACCAGAATGCGACATAGCTTTACCAATCAGAAAAATTATTTAATAGGCATCATAGGTGTATGGTGCGCTCAATTTTTTTGGGGGAATTTCAAGATCTAGATGAACCTCATTTCAAATGAAATTGCCTGGAAATCATTAATTTTGAGTTTTAATTTAATCACCTGCCCAAATTTTTTGGCCGTTTTGCCCTAATCTTACTGCTTCCCAAACATTGGGGGGGGAGACAGCCCCCCTGCCCCCCCTCCCATGCGCTCATGATAAGCATCACAAGGTTTTGAAATATTAATATTTTTTAATTACTATTACTTCACAAGTACTACATTGGAGCTTACCTGAATAGCAAATATCTTATCTGGGGTGTCCATGATTCTGGTTATACTTGGATTTTCTATTTCTGTAGTTCCCAACTTGTCAGGCGTTTGATAGAGGCCTGCTTTGTACAGAAATTTGTGACGGATCTGAAAAACACAAACGCTAAGGTTTAAAGACGCAAAAGCAAAGGTTCTAAGACACCGAAGCAAAGGTTCTAAGACACAGAAGCAAAGGTTCTAAGACACCGTTCGAAGCAAAGGTTCTAAGACACTGAAGCAGAGGTTCTAAGATACAGAATCAAAGGTTCAAAGAAACAGAACCAAAGGTTCTAAGACACAGAATCAACCATCCTGGACCTAACAATCATAGACGTACCATGCACCAAATTTTTCTTTTCGCGGAGGGGCAGAAACATTTTCCTTAATCTCAAGATTTAATAACTTTTCAAATGAAATTACTTGGAAACCATTGACTTTCATTTAATAATGTTAATCTAATGATCCGCCCAAATATTTGTAGCCTTCTTGTTCCAAATTTTACCTAGCCCCCCTGGTACGCCTCTGGTCACAATATTGGTGCATAATAATGTGTTATTGCAAGAAAGTCTAAGTTTTCAACGTCTACTGTTTTAAAATAGATTCATTGTTTTCCCGTAATTGTAAGCATATATACCTTCATGTGCAGTAAACTGTGATCGAAGACCTGGAATCTTTTCAAATGCTTCACATCCAGACCCATCACTTGGATAACATATTTGAATTTCTGCTCGATATTCTCCCAGCTGTCTTGGAAGACATTTGGGTTACTGCCGACTATTTCGATGATCTCTTTCCGTGAGAAATATTTGTGGAGGTCGTGAACCCTCTGGTGGATTTGGGACGTGGAGAAATCAAACAACTCCGGCTCGTTAGCGAGAAGGACTTGAATGCGGCCATCGACGACCCCGACGCCCATGTACGATTGGAGGGATTCTTTGATACGTTCTTTGGTCATCAATAAAACATTCGGTCGCGTTTTCAACAGTGTTGCAACTTCAGCAGGGTGAAAACCATTCGTTCGCAAATAGCCAATTTTATCGACTAATACCTCGTGACCAATCTTATTAAGTTCATGGTGGTTTTGCGACAAACAATCCACAATTTCAGCCCCTTTGAGTTTAAACGAAGCCAGTATCTTCACTAGTCCTTCGAGGTATTTGAAACTCGGACTCTTGAACTTAGATTTCTCTGTTATGACTTTCGTTAAATAAGGCATTATTTCGGTGACCAAGTCATTTTCAGGAATAGCCGGTGTATCATCTGGAGAAGAACCCTTCAAGCTCTTCCCAACTTCATTCAGGTTATCCAAAGTCTTAGAATCTGGTTGAACTGTATGCTTCCTGCAGAGACATACGTTTGTACTGAATAATCTCTCATAAGGTTTGTGTGCAGAGTGAAAAGTTGTTGCGTTACTCAAATGTCTGTTTATCAAGGATGCTTGGCACGCAGTCTGTGATGCAGATAATGCCGACCTCCTCCATAAAATGCGGGACAAGAGCATGACACCCAAGCGTGCGTTCGCCATGTCGATCTGGAAAAAGCGAGGTTTTGTAATTTCATTCAAGCCGTTGGAGGTACTGTATTTTAGGGATGCACGGATATCCGGCAAGGTATCCGGTATCCGGCCGGATATTGGAATTTGCCGGATATCCGGTATTCGGCAGATTAGGGTGTAAGAACCGGATATCTGGGATGCTCAAAAATAAGGGAAAAAGCTACAAAAATGTTGATATTAAATAAAAGAGTGTGACAACAAAAAGTCAAAAACATGATGTTACCATCTTCAAAATTTTAATCCAGTTACAGAACATAACAAAAAACATTCCATCAAAGGAATGGTCCTCCTACTGGACAATGGCGGACATGATATCTCTCGGCTCTCGGAAAAAAATGTTTATGATCAACCGTGAATGCCGAAAAACTTCCTTTTTCGTATGTTTATTATCCGGTTCCTACTATCCGGTTACTATCCGGTATCCGGCAGTAGGTGTTGCCGGATTATCCGGTATCTGGTATCCGGCTATATTCACTATCCGTGCATCACTACTGTATTTGAGCCACCGCGTAAGCGCCCAATGGTAAAAGCATATCATACGGCAACTTCAATGCTCCTCGCATAGACTGTAGCCTATGGTATGGGTGGATAATCATGATTCATTTAATTAGCCTACTATTAATTAACCAATGGGTCTTGGGTCGGACTGTTGTAAGATATCCTTACGGACCTTACCACACTAAAATATTATTACAGCTTCGCCATAGATTTAATATGGTGTTGCATAACCATTAAACAAGTAAGATCTTAAGCCAAACAAATCAGTGTTTACTTATTAAGATTTTAAGCCAACCAAATGTCAAATCAGTGTTTACTATTTGACTTGTGTCCATTGTTCAAGTTGAGGCTCCCTGGACCAAGTTTAGGCCCACAACTTGTTTTTTCACTCTACTTGATCTGTACATGCTAGCAGGTATCTACTTTCATTAGCTGATCATCTGACCAGTCAAGGACCAACCGCAGATCGAAGCACGTGTTTAGAACGAAGGATGGTTCCCAAAACGAAGGATGCCTGTCCTTCCAATTCTACTGAGTGATGTCTTTGTGAATCTGTTCAGTTATGACTAATTATTAGCTGACTACAGCTTTTCAGACACTCATTCGGGTGTCTAATCAAAGTTAACAATTGTGGCAATACACTGAAACTCTTGCATGGCTGTAAAAGTCACTAAACATAATTTACAGCCATAATAAAGAGGGTGCTCTTCATGTCACACTCTACAAAATGACTAATTATTGGAAAAACACAAATTTGGCACACCAAAAACAAGATTTATGTTGAAGAACAACTATTCAGGAGGTAATTGGCCAAGTTCTCTGTCAATTCTATGTGCCAATCTAGATTTATAGCCTGAAGTATGAAGTAACTTTTAGTGTTTCTCTCAGCATACATCCTTCGAGGGATGGCTGTCCTTTGAAGGAAGTTAACTGACAGTTGAACAGTCAAAATTTAAACAAAATAAATGTATTCTTACCACTCACCTTAGAACATTGTTAGTACCCTCAATAAGATAACAAATGAAATCCTGTACTATAAGTTTCAACTTTAACTTAATTCCTTGACAAAAACTTATAAATCCACACAATTCAAGTGAGACTGCTGCTCAGAAATATTGAGCATCCCTTGATTGCAGTATGACCATCCTTGGATCTAGGGATGCTGCAAAGTGGTCAGAAAGAGTTTTTTTTAAACTGATTTTGTGCAATATTGGCACATAGGAAATTGGTGTGAAGCAGTCCTGAGTAAGGAAAGCATTGCTGCTTTTGATTGAATGAATCTCCACTTGTGCCAAGTAAGTCTATCCCATGCAAAATGAACATTAATGTCAGAGCAAAATTTTGCTTCCCTCCAAAAAGTCAAGTTTTGGTGGGAACTGCTTAATTAAAAGGGAAACCCTGAATGAAAATGAGGCTATATGATGTCACTCTATGTTGGTGGCCCAGGGAAAACCTTTAAAAATCTCCTAATAAGGAATAGGAGGGAATTTCCTCTGAGGTCATTCCAGAACATTGCTTTGTTGACAAGGAAAGACAGGCATCCCTCGATCTAAGGGTGTCCCTCGTTCTAAACACGTGCTTCGATCTGCGGTTGGTCCTAGACTGCTGACACACCTACATTACCTTGGAACTTCAATTTAAACTTTTAGTTTGACATTTCTGTCCACATGTGGATTCGCTTGCAGACGAAAATGACTCCGTTCACCAAATTAGAGGTGACGTAAAAAAAGAGTGGAGGCAGCGGGACAGCCCGCAACTCTCTGACTGAGGTTCATTACACTCTTGCTCTCACTGGCAATCATAGAAGTCCTAGAGTTTTGTAGTGTCCTTTGATATTTAAACAAAATACGTACTAAAGCCACAACAATATTCAAGCCTGAATCCTGTGGCTCAAACATACAGATACAGAGATACAGAGGTGTCTAAAATTGGCAGCGCATTATTCAGCAATGTCGATTGTTGATTCCAAAAAAATCACCCATGGCCCCATTGAATGGCAGCGATTATCTAGATTGTGTACAGGAAATGCAAAAAAATTTACAAAAATACCATTTGTCCAGGGAATGTGTATCCTTGCATTTCCAAAGTATCTTGGTAGTTCTGTATGGTGCCCATGACTTGTGCGGCACGAAAAATCTTCCCCAGCCAGCAAAGCGGGACAGTCACATTTCATGGATTGAAACAAAAAGAACTCTTAAAAATAACGGTTGAAGTATTCATGCTTCTTAAAATCCCTGAAAGCCTCTGGATAGTGGATACTTTGACTCAAATTGGTAAATGCCAATGCCAACTGGAGGTGCGTAATGATGCAGACCGGACCACCTTTTAGAATGTGGTCCGGTATTTACAAAAGTGGTCCGGTCCTGGTCTGGTCCAGGGTGAGGTGGTCCGATTTCGTTACTGGACCGGTCCAAAAGCGGTCCATTGGCATTTCAAAAATTATGATAAAATGAGGGTTAAAACAAGCTATATATGACATAAATTTCATTTTTAGACATGTCAAAAATCATGCGATACTCTTCATGACATGAAAAATCTCTGGACCGGTCCGGACCAGCACTTTACCGGTCCAGTCCAGCACTGGACCGGTTTTTTGTAGGTGGTCCGGTATTTTGGCGGTCCAGGGCTGGACCGCGGACCGGACCGGTCCTAGGCGGTCCGGTCTGCGTCACTAGAGGTGCGAACAACTGACCTAAATCCTATCAAACTTTGAATCTCCACAAGTTCTAGTAAACCAAAATTCACCATATTAAGGAGTTTAGTTTTTCTGATACATAAATATATAGGCCGACGCCCACTACCAACAAATCACCAATCTCTGCGCAGCTAGCTGATTTCAACTCTCCATCCAAACCATACACCCAAGAGATCATAATGTTAAAACTCAGATTTAAATTTACACAATGTCATCAAAGAGACAGACTTTTGTATTTATAATTTTTATTACAAACCAATAATTAGCTTTGAGATGTAAGCACACCCAACATGCTTAAGCACTTTATTTATTAGGATATAATTAAACAACTAAATTACTATGTTAGATCCATATGCAAAATTAGCTAGAATTTTTTGTAGAACTACTGGATCGTAATCCTCATACACAGTGTTCCTTAACATAGCATGAGCAGGTTCTATTCTCTTAACTAGAGAATTGTCCATGTCAAACCAAACAAGGTTTTTCACGTCAGATTTTGTCTCTCTAGTGTTGAGTTGATAATACGTGAAGTGGAAATTGTGGCCGTCCGTTTGAATTGCCTGAACGGAAATAGGTTCTGGTAGCGAGTTTCCTTCCTGGAATCACACAAAAAATTCCTTTAATTTCTAAAAAAAAAACCAATTTTTACAATTAATTACATAAAATCACTTAGGGAAACAGAATCAAGAGGAAATGCAAGGGCAATGCAATTAACAAGAATCTGAGGATTCAAAACTCCCCTTTTTTGTGATTGCTGCAAAAAAGAGTAAATTAAAAAAAAATCTATTTAAAATCATCATGATCCCAAGAAAACATTGACTTAGAAGACTGGATTGGAATGTCAAGATTGTGGGAGGTATTGAAACCCAAATACTTTGTTCCCTTTAAAAAAAATTGAACATCAAAATTTCCAGAAAAATTTTTTTGGCTTCAGCAATACTTCAGGGCTTCAGCGATACTTATGGAATAGCTCTTTTCAACAAATACTTTTGAAGGTAATTTGATTTTAAGGAGGCATTTTATTAATCAAATGACTATAGAGATGTCTGAACTATCTGTATAGACCAGTCCACATTCACTTTCCAGATTTTCCGGCTTTCTTAAAGAGGCAAACGACCTTAATAACTTTAAAATGCAGTGTATCAACTTGAAAATATCTTGAAAATCATGAAGGAAACATTAAAGTCAATACATCTCTTACCCCAAACCTCATCTTAGCCTGCAACAGAGCCTGTGAATGGAGAAACACCATGGCCTGAGCTGCCCTCATTCCTGCCGAATACCACGAGGTCACATTGAACACAAGGGTGTGCATGTTTACAGTTTTACCTTCTCTGAAACCTGTAATCAAGTTTTACTTAAATTGGAATATATATTTGTAAGAACATGTTACAATCTGAATAGCGAAGCATAAAAAAAACTAGATTTTTTACAAGTTTTTAAGCCACACAATTTTGATTTAAAATGTTTAAGTTTTTATTATGACATTCTCAACATCAATACAGATATGTATGTGTCATCGTTGAAACATCAAATTTGTAACACAGATAAAAAACAAATACTATCAAAATAAAAATTATAGTATGAGAATATCCTAGTTGTAACTGTTCTGTAGCACAAGTTTATTTGATTAATTATTATATATACCAGGAAGTCTGACAATTTACCACACAGTGACAGCAACAATGAGCCAGACACACAATTTAATTTAATAATTCAATTTTACAATATATATACAGGACTTCATATAAAAGGTTGTTATAATAGGCCATGATAGTGGAATTCTCCTTTTTCCAGCTCTCCTGTGTTGACGAGCAGAATAAAACTATTTCCGGGAACAAGCTGTCATTTTGTACCATTGCTGAGTCAGTGAAGCTGGCATTCCAGGACCCAGGGCACTTTTAATCCATTGAAAACATTACGGATTTGCATTGCCGAGTCTTAAATGGAATGTTTAGCATGGATTGCCACCATATTCCAGTACTGTCAGGCTGATTAGACTTTGTTACGGACCTTAGAAACCCCGGCTCCATTGTAAATTCCCAGGCTGATGTTTCCGGAAATAGTTTTATACTGCTCGTCAACACAGGAGAGCTGGAAAAAGGAGAGTTCCACTAATGCCCGCTATTAGTATACTTACCATTAGAATTGAAATCGATGAAAACGTTAGTAGGGACGATTTGTATCGTTGGATCCATGGGGTACATGTCAGGCAGTTGGTAACCACACGATTCATTCACTAACGAATCATCGGCAAACGCTGGAACTGGATCTCTGCTTGCTATGGCTGCTTCAAGAAGAGCTTGGACTCTGATGTTTACGTCTGCCAAAAGAAATGAATTACGAGATTATTTTAAGAAGAAACTGGAATTTGCAAGACAAGTGACTCATTAGATTGGTAGTTCGAATCCACTCAAGATTTAATTGATTGACCTTTAATCTATTCAATTTTGACTCCAATCAACTCAACTCTCTAATCTACTCATATTCACTAGTTCTCTTCTAATCTTATGCTATGCTAATCTAATCCACTCTTAAAATTCTCAAATCTTGTTCTGAAATCTCACTCAAATCTTATTTACACTAATCTTAGTATTTATCTTACCCTAATTTACCATAATTCCCTCAAACTTACTATTGGATGATTGGGGCTACACATCCTGTATTTAGGCACTTAGTAGGCTAATCAAGACAGGCAGAGGAAACAACAATGAGGCGAAGGCTGATTGAAACAGCCATCCAGTATAGGCCCAGATGATCTGGCAAGAGCTAGATTCGAACCCTGGTCCAAGCAATAAGCAGCCTAGCATGCTACCACTAGACCAACCCTCCCCCCCACTCAAACCCACTGATTCTCTAATCTATTTTACTACACTCTAATCTAGCCTTTTCTTCTGCACTGTTTATTTATTTATTTATTTATTTATTAAAATATATTTAGACAGGATAACAATTTCAGTGTATAACTGTTTTAAAAATTGGTCCTGTAACAACGAGCTAAAAATACAGTAAAATATGTACATTATATACAATATATACAAGAAAAGGTTAAAATCATACACATAAAGAGACTAAAAATGGTTAAAAACATAATCTTTAAGAATTCTTTTAAAACACATGACATTTTGAGCATTTTTCACATTAGAAGGTAAACCATTCCACAATATAGCACCATTATAGCCAAAAGAAAATTTGATCACAGCTGAGTTATTATATGGCACTATTACATCCATACTGTCCAACGACCTCAGAGAATAGTGGTGGTCGAGCTGGTTAAGCATAGTAAAATTATGTGAAAGATATTCAGGTGCACAGCCTGAAATACATTTGTACACAAGAAGCAAAGTAAAATAATTGCGCCTTTGTCTAATGTTCATCCATTTTAAAGACTTCACAATGTCTATTCCGCGAGAATTCACATAATCAAAATTCCTAGTGACAATCCGAGCCGCATAGTTCTGTAAGCGCTGAACTTTATCAATAATATAATTATGAGTAAATCCCCATGAGCAAATTGAATAGTCAATAATAGGTTGTATAGAGCTGCTATAGATCTTATCAAGAACATGCACAGGAGCAGTATCTCTTAAACGTGAAAGTTTGCTGATATGAAAACCTAATGTCGAGCATAATTTATTCACATAGACTTCCCATGACAAATGTTCGTCAATTTTGACTCCAAGATAGTCAGCAACATCAACTTGTTCAAGCAATTTATCATCAAGCATAACTTTTAAACTTGTATCATCATTATTATAACGAGATTTTACAACAAGAACATTGGACTTTTCAGTGTTTAAACATAAACGGTTTGCTGCATACCACTTACTCACTTCTAACACACTTGACTGTAATTTACTATGTAAGTCAGACATGTCTGTACCATTACAATAAATGACTGTGTCATCTGCATATAAATTGCAGGTAGACAAGGTGACATACTGTGATATATCGTTTACATACAGCATAAACAATGTCGGTCCCAAAACAGACCCTTGTGGAACACCAATATTTAACACAGTTTCGTCTGATTTTTCACCATGCACAGATACAACCTGTTGTCTATCATGTAAATAGCTTGAAAACCACTTCAATTCAGCATTCATAATACCGTAGTTATATAATTTTTTGTTTAGTACATTGTGGTTAATAGTGTCAAAACACTTGCGGATGTCAAGGAAACAGAGTCCGGTAAAAAGTTTGTCACATATGTTATCAATGCAGTCTTCTTGAATTCTGATTATAGATGTCTGCGTACTGTGATTAACCCTGTAGGCCGATTGATCAATATTGATGAGTTGGTTAGTTGTCAGATAGGAGACCAACTGTCTTTGGACTTGTCGCTCAAACACCTTGGCAATATGACCAATGACGGCGATTGGGCGATAATTATTTTTCTCGTGCCTATCGCCTTTGCCCTTGTACAACGGGCTCACTCGAGCTATTTTCCAGTCACGTATCACTTTTGCTGATTGGAGGGAGATGTTGAACATCTTCGTTAAGCAAGGGGCAATCAAGTGGGCCGACATAGACAGCAACTTGGCATCAAAGCCAAGGACGTCTACTGCACTGTCGGAACCAAGCTGACGTAGATCTCTCAAAACTGCAGGGAGCTCAATGTTCGCAAAGGAGAAACAAGATCGACATTGTGGGTTCCTCCATGGCATCACAGCGTCTGCGTTATTCAGAGCCTGCACGGTAGTGGTTCCTATATTGCCGAAATGGTCGTTAAAATCACTGGCACTGATATCTTGCGGGGGACTTAAATCCTTGTGTTTTTGCGTGAGACGATCAATGACCTTCCACATACGTTTTGGGTTTTGGTTTGTCGATTGGCAAAATTCATTTTCAAAATATCTCCGTTTAGCACTCTTAATCATGGCAGTAACGCTATTCCGTAGCCGCCGATATGTATTCCAGTGATTGTCATCACCCGTACGACGAGCTAGCTTATGCTCATGATCACGAGCGTACATACTTTGGACAATTTCTGGAGATATCCATGGATTATATCGCTTCTTTAATCTCCTCTGCTTTGTCGGCGCATATTTTTCACATATGCGGATAAATTCCTGCTTAAATGTGGCCCACAAGTAATCAAGATCATCAGTCACAATACCAAAGATACTGGAACAACTAAGATCATTTAGAAATGCATCAGCATTGAAGTATTTGTAATCCTTGAATGTCATAACTTTATGCTTTTGTCTTGCTCTCTCGTTCGCAACATAAACAGTGAAAGTCATAAAGTGATCGCTAAATGTGGTCTCCAGCACATCAGTCAATGTGTGTTTCTCTGGTTTTCTGGTCAAAATGACATCAATAAGAGTTGAAGAGGAGTCTGTGACACGCGTCTTTGAAGTCACTATTTGATGGAGCTCAAATGCAACTTCCATGTACGAGATAGGACTACGAGCACTTCTCGCTGAACAGTCAATATTTAGATCTCTGTTATCTAAGCTACTAGAATATACAACACTACAATCTTCCAAGCTAATAAAATCATAAACAATGCGTGCAAAGAATAACATCATCCAGTCGGAAGTACCAGCAGCAATTATTTTGCCTTTGAGGAGTCCTATTGCTCTGATTGCTATTTTCTCTGAATTTGATGATTGTACTGAATGCTGAAACGCAAGTAAGCAAAAATAAAAAAAGACTTTCCTTGAGTCTTACCATCACAAGAGATCTCATTGGACATGAAGTAGTCACGAAACACTTTGCGAGTATCTTTGAGTCCTGGATTCTTCGCTGCAGCCGTCAAGCACAGACGAGTCAAGTTACTGACCATGGTGGAACTGAAAAACAGATGAAGAGTAAATCAAAGAAGAAACCAAAATCGTAATTCTACCTAAAAGTTCTCTCTTTGCTGACTTCTCAGATCAATGTTTTTACCTTCTTCAGTTTTTAGTTTCTGAACAGCAACGCAATTGGACTCAAGATTCAGATCCAGTTATCATGAGTATACAATCAATATAAGAAACTAAATTATGAATGGCGGAGTCCCAACAATAAAAGCCTAATGGACCATTAGGTACCTAGGGCAAGACAAGTCTCTCTGAATGATCATAAATCAGTCAGCTTGAAGTTCTGCAAATTTATTATGATTTTCATGCAGATTCTTTAGGCTAAAAAATTTTAGCAGATTGTATTTTAGCCTGAAACACAATCAGTATGATCCCTATCTTTGAGGCAATGCCTTAGCTCCGAGCTATATAGGCATGATGATGACATTTGGCTCCAAGCACCTCAATGTTAAAGAACATAGACTCTCGGACAGGGCCAAAAGAGGAAGATTAGGCTGTAGAATATAAGTTAGCAGATCTGGATCTGGCACTGTACGTAGTAAAATGCGGACCAGCTGTTGCGGAACGAGCACATAATTGCGGGATGGCAGATAATGAAATGCGGATGAGTGCAATTTGCGGAACAGCCCGAAATTGGAGGAACATGAATCGTCTCTTCTTATTTTTAGAATAAAATAATTCTTGTTAAAGCCTCACCATATTTTCCTTTTGGGTATCCCAGTCTCAGACTTGAACTTCCACATCTGATGGTGAACGTTGAATCTTTTCGGCAACTTCACTTTAGTAGCGTCCCATCGATTCGCTTGGAGAATATATCTCTGACAC